>APFE031169837.1:0-33344 GCA_000404065.3 Pinus taeda
TCCTGATCATCCACCTTGCAAACTGTCTCTGCCATTTGTCTACTCTCACCCATTGCACCCTACAGAAGGGATTTCCAATGATTAGGTGAGATGCATCGTACCTTCTGCACTGGGCAGTCTGTATGGTCTAGTTTTGACCAGTTCTGAGTAGTTTTCTGTGGAGAACTTCTGGGAGATGTTGTAATCAGCTCACCTTATTCCTTTAGGGTGTGAAGCAACACTTTTAAGGACTTAGAATCCCTTGGTTTATGGACATGTATGATTGGGGTTGCAATGCTCAAAAATGTCTATAACAGTTTCCCCCTAAAGCATGACGTCGTTAATCTTCTGATGTCGGGTTAAATGCTTTATCATGAGGATCCGAAGTTTTTTTGAGCTGGAAGGCGACCTATAATAAGATACAATACAATACATTATCTTCATAATATTTTCACGATCTAGCTGAGGTGGGCATTCCCATGCTCAGCTTTATAAATTCATTTTCATGTACATTGGACAAACAACCTTGTGTGTAGCAGACTAATGATTCGGACATAGTCATCATCCTTTGATTTGGATGATCATTTTTTCGGCAATGATGTACATTTGATGTCTTTATATTCCTGAATATATCACAGCCTGGATGGATGAAACTAGATCTGGGGTCTTCAAACTCATTCAATCTTCACTCGGAGTACAAGTCGA
The DNA here is from genome assembly GCA_000404065.3 of Pinus taeda. Classification (NCBI taxonomy): domain Eukaryota; kingdom Viridiplantae; phylum Streptophyta; class Pinopsida; order Pinales; family Pinaceae; genus Pinus; species Pinus taeda. Next base: position 685 of record APFE031169837.1, read on the forward strand.
TCCATGTGAAAGATGTTCTGGAGTCGAACATGGAAAGACATCGCTTGATTACCAGCCAATGATCTAAGTTGTTCACAGGCGCGAGAGGAATCACCGATAATGATGATGACCCTCAAGGTATGATAGTACAATTCACTTGATGTGAAAATGGGAATTGGTGTCGAACACAACATAAAATCTTTCGGTCGAATTCCATTGACATAAACCTGTCGCCGAAAGTGAGAAACTTTCCATTGAGGCATGCAAGCTTCAAAGTGCTGAAAGGGTTGTTCCTAGGTTGACTTCTTGGATAATGAGCTGATGTTGACAAGAAGTGACCTGTTGTAGGAGGGCCTTAATGAATCCTACATCTATGACATGGAATGGAGAAAATGATTTTGGAGGTGAAAACAAACTGATGATACAGGGTTTAGGGTGGCGGTCATGAAAGAATGGAGCGTGAGTGTATTGTAGCGGATGAGACACAGGTGAATTCTCTGAGCAACTTCTCTTGAACATACCGAAAACACTGAAATGGATTGGTAGTGTTAACCCCAAAGATGGATGGTACAATGGACCAATGGTGATATGACTGGTGAATGAAATAACCCAACCCAACTTGGATGTGGAGTGAAAGTGTCATGTTCAAGAGCGACTTGCTACTAATAAAGTTAGTTCAAGTTTTCTTCCCAATTTTCCCCAGTCATTGCTGATGAGTACCTTTTTATTTTTATCAAGCTTGAGGAGGATAACATATGCTTGTTCTATAATTCGCCCTTTGGGCGAACCCGTCGCTATGTTTTGACGAGCCTAGCGACAGTGAAACTCATTCTCATCCATTTGGACAAGTTTGTCGCTATTGATTTTAATGAGTTTAACGACAACAACAACTCGGCCCTTTTTCAATTTTAGAGAGCCTGAAAAGGGACGGAAAGGAAAGTCCAATAATCCTTTTTAGTCATATAATCCCTTAATTCTGAAAAAAGTATAAAACAATACGAAAGGGATGAATTTTAGATAGTTTTAACAAGCCAAACAAGACAAGCGCTCGATTGTTTTGTGCAATAATCCCTTAGGTCCAAAAAGATTAAAATCTAGAGGAGGGATAACACTCCCAATAGCTTTAACGAGCTAGAGAGGCTATTCGCTCAGCAATCTTTTCATATTTTACGAGTCAGGTGAAAAGAGCTTAAAGGAGACTCGTTTTCTGAGGAACGAGTGATAATTTCAGGTAGCAGTTGATTCCAGGTAAGGTTTGGAATATTCCAATCACGACAGTGTCACAAGGATGGCTAACGGAATCACTCTTCGCAGATGTTCCTCAAAAAGGGTAAACAATCAAATGGAGGCGTATAATCGGCTAAAACAGAGTGGAGTTGATGATGAGAACACGACCAAGGCTCAAACGCTGATGATAATGCATTCGCAATGGCTATTTACCGGGGATTGGTTCATTTTTTAATGAGCTTAAACTCTGGGGGAAACATTTGCTCATTGCTTAGGTTTAAGTTTTAACGAGCTTGAACTTCACATAAAAATTTCTCGTGTCAGTCATATAATAAGGATATATCATCGATAGATTCCATTTTTTATGGAGCTTGCACCTTTCGAAGATTTTCTCTACTGCCTCTTGCATGTAGGCTAGGAACAACCAACTACTATCCTAGGGGTTAGTTAACTACTAAGGTTGGGTAGGAAAATTTTTCCTTTACTTTGCTAGTGCCATTTGGCCCCTGCAAAGGCAAACGGTTGATTCAACCACTCACCTAGCTTAAGCAATTGAAGTTAGTGCAACTATAGAGGTTGCTTTTCACTTGCTTGCAAAAGGTTTGCATGCCCCCAGGCATAGCGAAGTAGAGTTTCTAGGTTACCCTTCAATTTGTAGACAAAACATTTGTTATATTGGGAAATGCCTTCCTTCTAATGGAGGTATCCTATTCTGGTCTAATTCCCTCTTCCTATACGAATGGGTATCGGACTAGTCATATATCCTTCGCAAAAACCTACTCTATGCCTAGAGTTTTCTTGCTGGAACAGGCCAGGGTGCATGCCCCCTAGGTTTCAGTCATGCCCTCCCGAATTACTCACGTTCTTCAGGTGGATGGACTGGAGATTGATGAGACATTCCTTGCATGAAAAGACCATTTAGGGATGGCATTTGACTATTAGCTATGTGTGAGCCGGGGAATGAAAGCTGGTCTACGAGCTGGACGACTCGGCTTTCGTGCAAAAAACACATTACTCGGAAGAGCGAGGAGACAATGGCTCCCATGCAATAAATATAGTCAATCCAAGAAGTAGATTATAATATAGAGACCCTTGGACTACCATTATGTTCATACAAATGGTTTTCCTTCTCAACATTATAGGCACATTGGGAAGGATCCCTAATGGTCTAGTGGTTCCTTTGTCAAAGCCTGTCAGATTTCTCATCTCAGGCATAAGCGATGGCGAGCCAAGCGCTTTCCAAGCAGTCGAAGAAAGGATACTCACAGAAGCCCCTTCATCTATGATGGTACTAACCATGACCATTCTGTAAGCTTGTACAATGATTCAGAACGATACACTAGCCAGTAAATGGGGTCTACCTAGTAGATTCAAATCAAAGGAAACGACTAGGTTGCTTAGAGGTGGGACCGAATAGATGGCTGGATATGAATTTGACGAACTTCCTTCCTACGGTAAAGGAATGGGTAGATTGCCCCCATGTTCATCGAAGTCCATGTTTATGAAAAGAATTTAAACGGTGTCATTCTCATTCTCTTCAGTGACTGTATCATCTGAAGATGGACCTTCTGAAGGCAAGACCAGGTTAACTGTGGTCTCGACCTTTTGACTTTCATCTAGTGTGGATTCAAAGGGTTTATCTTCAACGATAAATGCTTCGGCTGACCATAATGGTGTGTCGGTCGAATTTTCAACTAGTGATGGACATGGTAAGAGTTTCTTGTATCTAGGAGGAAGTCACAGCGGTGAAGCAAGATGGTTATCCAAGACTCTTTTAGCCTCATCTACGAAGGGACAATGGTGGAGGACGTGATCTCCTTCACACGGATTACAAGGAAATTTACATTTCCTTTTCTGTCCAGATACTTCACTTTCACTAGTTGATGGTGTACTTTCAACATGATCAGAGGTTGATGACACCGGATTGTGCAAACATGGAGACCAGTCCCTTAAAATCCGATGGATGCAAGGACAATCTCGATGATAGTGGTCTCCTTTGCAAATGACACATGGAGATTTAGGCTTGGATGGTGCAATGTATGGATTTTCGCTAGATGATGCACAGTTGCCCCTTTTTTCCTTTGGCTCCTTCTTCTTCTTTTCCTTCTTCTCCTTCCCCTTCTTCTCCTTCTTAGTTACTTGATTTTTAGCCTTATCAGCTTCATCAAGCGAAGAGGAAGGAGGAGAGGGAGAAACATATGAAGTAGAAGGTTGGGGGTAACTCTAGTATCATCTAATTGCTGACTTAATTGTTCAGGAATCATGGTGTTCTGAATGACAGAGGTCGAGAAGAGCCATATTGGCAAGCCAATCATCAATCCTGGAAGTGACAATGTGGCCATATGAGGAGCACCAACATCTCGCGAAGAGGAGAAAGGACTAGGATTTCCTCCAAGGGGAAATCCTTGGTTGGTGGACTCCATTTTTCTCAACCTAAGACCAACACAGGAATAGTGATATTATTCTAATTAAAATAAATTTTAGACACTTTGACACAACTTGTTTTTTCAATTTTTAAGAGTTGAGAAAAAACAAAAGATGACTCTAGTCACCTTTGATTTTTAATGAGCCTGAAGTGATAAGTGCTAAGATGGACCTTTTCCTTTAAGGAGTATGAAAAGGAACGAAAGAGACTACTCTGGAAATCTAGACATAGGGATTACCAAACCAATCGCAAAAATGTAGAATACTTTTTACGGTACAATAGTCAATCTTCCCGAATGTTGTGTTCAATGCATTGCGATCGCTAGGGTGGTAGACACGGCTTCCTAAGGATAAAGGATATAGCCTATTGTGGTCTCCCAATATATACTCGATGGTACGTGGGAGCACAAGCCCGTACTGGCACTTGTAGTCTCAAAGAGGAGGAATCACCCAACCAGTAATGAAAGTGATAGTTACCAGGCTTTACGACGCCAGAATACATCTCTAGCCTAGACTTCTAAATGTTGTGCATTAGGTTCCAAAGTGTTTTATGTTCATTGAATTTATTTTATAGTTGATCTTGCTTAAGAAATTTTCCTTTCAGGTTCACCGCGTGATGTAGATATATAATTCCTAAAATGCAACCTAAGATGATAAACTATCATTTGATGTTCTTTTTGCAATGAAAATCCTAGCTACTAAGGAAAGAGAAATGAGATTCTTTCAACATAGAGCATAGAGCACACACTAGATGCATTGTCCTAAATCAAACCAACAAGCAGTCTAAATGAAAATGCACATGCATGTATTTGTTTTTCAACTTCTAATGTGTAAATGGCAGAAGAATGCTAAGTACAGATCTGATTATCTTTTCGAGCGACAGTACTAACAATTTTCTTCAAAATACGAAAGGAGATAATGACGACACTTTGCGATTTTGAATTGAAAACTGCTTTCGACACTTGAAAAACTACTAATTCAAATCAAATACAAGAGTAATAGTATAATCGACCATCAAGAACAATAGGATTCTTTTCTTTGACTTAAAACGACACTTGCGACACTTCCAAATCAAAAGACGACAGTTTGATTACACTACTTCTTTGTAAAAGAGAACTGTAAATGGTGCAAAATACATAAAAACATTCACAGTTCTTTGCACGATGGAGGCGGCATGATGGAAAGGAAGGGGGTTTCCACTGAGGTGTATTGATCACAGACAGCAAAACTCCTAAATAAAGCTGAAGAGAGTGAAAAAAAAGCCAAAATCTGGAAGTAATAGAGGTCTTGTATGATCAGTGCACCTATAACATAGGGAAAGTGTGATGCACCACACCTACTACACACAAGAGGTGCGATGCATCTAGATTCCCAAGAGGAGAAGGTGTGATGGTCCAGGGACGAGACTTCAACTTGGTTCTTGGTCACAGTTTGCAGCTCAGTTCAGGGATTTAGGCCGAGCAAGTAATGTTCAGTAAATATAAATCAGAGGGGTTGATCTAATGAGGTTACTAGAGCCACCACCAGGGCAATCAGGATGCTTTCGAATCGATTGTCTAGTTTATAAACAAAACCTAAAGATAGACTGAAGCAGCATTGATCTACTTTGCACTTGCATAGCAAATGCAGTTCAAAGGCTATATGGCTTGACTTCAGGCTCTATTTGTAAGTTTATAAAACAAACAAATATAGATAAGCAAACAATCTATTCATTCCCCAGCGGAGTCTCCATTTTGTTATCGGGAAATCTAGTGTCCACTCGGAGTTGCTAGTCCCACTAAGACGGGTAGCTATCTTAGAAACAAACAAAACCAAAGCTACTTCACTTTCCTTTATGAGAAGTAGATAAGAGGGGAAAAAAGGACACCAACCTCAGTCTTGCACTTGGTTCCTTGCTTGGTTCCTCTCCCTTCTGACAGATCTTTGCCACTCCTTCTTCATTTATCCAGCTTCGAAGAGTACTTGTGGAATCAAAGCAGCATAATACTATCGAAGAACATAGATTTACAATCATAAACAATATAGGACCAGATATATATTGACCACACAAATGCATATATCATCAAACATACAAGAATGTGGAGGAAAACTTGAATAGTTTTAATAATATCAAGAATAGCAAAGAGGATTACAACCCATTGTTCTGACCCAGCGTCATCCTCTCAGCATGAAAGCCCTTCTTCACCTCATGAAAAGCTTAGATCACCCAACACTATGATATTGCACCAGGAAACCCAACAACACTTCCTTACAAGATACAAGATTCCAGCCTCTGGATCTCTGTGATGAGGGATCCATATATAGATGATTATAGGGGGGTGAGTCAGCTTCTGGGATTTTGATTAGTGTCCTCCTTTTGATAGTTCTTGATTCCACTTGGAGATTGATGATATCTTACTCATCCCTAGGTGATTCAGAGAGGCAAGTGTCACAAGAGAAGTTTGTGGAAGATTCCATGATCATCCACCTTACAGACTATCTCTGCCATTTGTCTACTCTCACCCATCGCACCCTATAGAAGGGCCTTCCAGTATGCATCACACTTTTTACTCTGAGCAGGTGAGATGCATCGCACCTTTTGCACTGGGTAGTCTGTATGGTCCATTTTTGACTAGTTCTGAGCAGTTTTCTGTGGAGAACTTCTGTGAGATGATGTAATCAGCTGACCTTGTTCCTTTAGGGTGTGAAGCAACACTTTTATGGACTTAGAAGCCCTTGGTTTATGGAGATGTATGATTGGGGTTGCAGTACCCAAAAATTTCTATAACATTTCATTATAGTCAATGCTTTCAACTTGTGAAAAACCCTTAGCAACAAGACGGGCTTTATGTTTATCAAATTTTCCATCTAGTCCATACTTGGTTCTGTAAACCTTTGCATCTAACAAGTTTTCATCCCGTTGGAAGAGGAATAAGATCCCATGTATCATTTTCCAATAATGAACGATATTCTTCATTCATAGCTACGTCCCAATCTGGATGACCTGAAGCTTCTGCAAAGGTGTCGGGATCATAATTCACTAAAGCTTGAGCCAGTAAAGAAGAGACTCTATCGAACTGAGAATGTGTATGTCATTGATCTATAGGATCACCTGCTACATCCTGAGTAGCACTGACTCATTTTGGAAGCTGAGGAGCTGAAGGAGAATCCTGAGAAGGTGGGGGAGGATTGTCATCCTCGTTGTCATCATCTGAAGAAGAAATATTTTTAGAAGTAGAAGCGATAGAGAGAGGTGGCACATCTACTGAACTAGGCTCGTAGGCCGATATATTTTCAGCAAACTTTACATCTCTTCTAATGATAACATTTTTGGACTTAAGTGGAATAAGTCTATATCCTTTGACATCTTTATAATATCCAACAAAAGTACATTTTTCACTCTTAGGTTCTAAAGCTTTATGTTTCTCATCTAGAATATGGGCCCGTGTTTCACTTCCAAAAACATGAAAGTGACTTACATCTGGTTTAATTGATCTCCATGCTTCTTCTGGAGTGATATTCTTTAAAACCTTAGTAGGAGTGCGATTTACTATGTAATTTGCATAGTTAATTGCTTATGCCCAAAAATTAAGACTAAGTCCTTTAGATTGAAGGATACAATTAGCCATTTCCTTTAAGGTGTGATTCTTCCTTTTAGCTACACCATTTTGTTGTGGAGTATATGGAGTAGTATGTTGCATTTGAATTCCATTCTCGGGGAAAAAGTTGATGAATTTGTTTTTAACATATTCTCTGCCATTATCAGATCTTAGCTTAAGAATTTGATGTCAAGATTGTTTTTCAACAAATGCCTTAAAGGCCAAGAACATGTTAAATAATTCACTCTTAAGTTTTAAGAAGTATACCCAAGTGCATCTGGAGAAATCATCAATGAGATCCATGCTTCTTTTGGAGTGATATTCTTTAAAACCTTAGTAGGAGTGTGATTTACTACGTAATTTTCACATTTAATTGCTTCTGCCCAAAAATTAAAACTTAGTCCTTTAGATTGAAGCATACAATTATCCATTTCCTTTAAGGTGTGATTCTTGCTTTCAACTACACTATTTTGTTGTGGAGTATGTGGAACAGTATGCTGCATTTGAATTCCATTCTCAGTGCAAAAGTTGATGAATTTTTTGTTAACATATTCTCTGCCATTATCAGATCTTAGCTTAAGAATTTGATGTTGAGATTGTTTTTCAACAAAGGCCTTAAAGGCCAAGAACATGTTAAATACTTCACTCTTGAGTTTTAATAAGTATAACCAAGTGCGTCTAGAGAAATCATCAATGAAAGTTAAGAAATACTTCTAGCCAGAGAATGAAACAACTGGAAGTGGACCACATAAATCACTATGCACAAGCTGTAAAGGGGCTGAGGCATGCCAAGTGGCACGTTTTTCAAAACTATCCTGATGATGGTTTGCAGGTACACATCCAAAACAAACACCATCTCTGCAAGATATCATAGGAAGACTTGTCACCATATTTTATTTACATAGATTTTGAAGGGAGCAATAGTTTAAGTGACCAAATCACTCATGCCAAAGTTTGCTCACTTCATCATTATGGGCAACAAATACCGAGGGAAGATTTGATGACCCAAACTTGTTAAACTTATACAACCTTGTAGAATAATCAACAATGGTAGTAGCTAAAATCTGTCTAAGATCTCTTAGGTCCTTAATTACAACATCATGAAGTGAGAATTCAATAATTTTACCTTCACCTAAATGCATTATCTGATATACAGATAGAAGGTTGCAGGATAAGGTTGGAACACATAATACATCATTAAATTGACCATTGTCTAGATGAATAGTTCCAGTCCCTACAACACTAAGAGATCTATCATCACCAACATATATGCTTTTGGTGTTACAATCATTTAAAGAAGAAAACATGGCTTTGTTTTTGGTCATGTGATAAGAAGCTCCAGAATCAATGAGCCACTCATGAAAATGAGAAGAAGAAGATACATTTAGTGCATAACCAGACCGAGATGCTTGATAACCACATGCAGAAAGTGTTATTCCTAAAATGAAGTTGAAGTTGAAGAGTGCTCCAAATGGATGTTATGATTCTTCATTGATGGTTCCAAGGCTTCCATCTTCTTAAAGCATTGGGATTCAATGTGGCCATCTTGATTACAAAAGTTGCAATGTCTATCAGTCTTCTTCCCTTTGATTTTATTTTCCTTATCATTTTGTTGAATTGATTTTTCATTTTGAGAATGAAATTGCTTAGGACCCTTTTTTGGTTTAGCACCATTCCTTTTAGGAAACTACTTCTTATGATTCTTTGAATTTGGTTGTTGTTGGGCAGCTAAGGCTTTCTTAGAAGAGTTTCCAAGATGTAAGATTTTTCCTTGTTCTCTTATTAAAGAATCACAAAAGGCATCAAAATAGTGGAACTTGTAGCCTTTTTCTTGAGAAATAAAGGCTTCCCTATTAGAATGGAAGGTGGAAACAAACACAAAGTAGGCTGGTTCCAACTTAGTAAGAATGGAATAAATAAGGCTACCATATTCTCTCTTAACTTTAACACGTTCCAAGAGAAGTCTAAGGGTATTGAACTTGAACAAAAATTCTTGAATGGAAGAAAAATTATTGGGGTCCAACATAAGCAACTCATTTTTAATTTGATGGGCTCTAATTTCATTTTTAATTCCATAAACTTTAGTGAGTTGTTTCATTGCTTCATTAGGGGTATCAAGTTCTGCAATATGGAATCTAAGGCCTGGAGAAATAGACATCCCTATCAACCCACATGCTTGATATTGCCTATTTTCCCATTTGGCTGCCTTATCTTCATCTTTAGGTTTAGTTTCTTGGCATGAGGCTATTCAGTAAAGACCTTTACTTATAAGTAAATCCACAATGTACGACCACCACTGGAAGTAGTTGGGGTTGTCAAGAATAACTTGGCATAGAATTTCCATTATAATATAGACTAAAGTTGTTGATGGTGAAACTAAGTGTTCCAATCGAAAGATATAGAAAAATTAGGCTGATTAAAAAGAAAACAGCTCTGAAAACGGCTTCCGGATGAAGAAGTTATGGATTTTTGAAGAAAAAATGTTGAAGATGCCAACGAAGTGCGTAAATGTGCAGAAGTGAATGACAATGTTATATTTGAAAAAATCCCCCCTCCCTTTCCAAACTTAATCTAATTAGCTCACTTGAAAAAATATATTATCTGACCCGCTTTTATAAATAAGTGAAAGTCACTTTTACAATGGTACTTTATGAGCAACTCACTAAATTGTAACTTAAATAAAAGATAAAGAAACTTTAGAATTATACGAGACTCACTTTTTATAATGGATGAGAACACGTTTACATAAAGTAAATTTAAAACATAAGTTACATGTGCTTTTTGAAAAAGTAACTCAACAAAAAGAAGGACTTGAACCCAAGACCTCTATTCTCATCAAGTAACTTTGGACCAAGTGAGCTAGTTTAAAAGATTAGTAATTTTTGAAAAAGAGGAAGGTTTTTTTTCTTAGTCACTGAAACTTTGGGATGTGTTCTTATTTGAAAAAGCTCTTTTTGCCTACAAAACAAAAAACCACACAACCCAACATGGACATACAAAAACGAACCAAACGTTATAGCTTGAAGTTAGCTTTTTCCATAAACTAAATATTGTCCTCAATTTTTTTTATTTTCCGAGATCACACTAAGGCGCGACGGAAAAGAGCATATGCCTGAGCAAAACCCTTCCTTTCTATTTCTGATTTTCCTAGATTGCACAGAGTCATGGGGCAAAGAGCATATGCAAAAATGAAAGGTATAGATCCAGTAATAAAAAAACAAAGAGCTAAATAAACCAAAATAAATAGAGAGATGAATAACTAGAACTGCAAATAAAGACTCTATACCTCCATATCTTAAAAATGATGTAGCTAGGGCTACCGAAAACCTTTTCGCGTGAAACAAAAGGGGTTCCTCACTGGAACAAATGCTCCTAACACAATAGAATAGTCCTCTCTACCCAAAAGTGGTCAGAAATAGTAGATCTAAGAAGCTGCAGTCAGACGCAATTCTACCAGCTTCGGATTTGGATCACAAATGGATGCAACCCTCAAATAGCTCTAATACCATGTAGGAATTTATAGGGTAAGTTCCTCAGATAGAACACTAAAGGACACCACTCACAAAGAAATCACAGATCAATACACCAATATTCTTACGTGGTTAAAACCCTCAAATAGGGAAACAATCCACGGCATGAGCCAATAAAGCCGCTTCAGGCAATTTATTAATAAAATAAAGAAAATTTACATAAGCTTATCTCATGAACGGTCACCCTACAAATGACCCTCCATTCTCTTTAAATAGAGATCATGGACCAATCATGTGTTAAGCCACGAATCAAGTGTCAGTTATACCGAGGAGAGGTTGAACCGTTAGATCACTTCATGTCTAGAACATATCATGACCATTGGATTGTAAGCTACAAATGTACATAGTAAAGAAACACACTTTACCTAACTCTACACTAGACCAAGTTATACTTAACTATTTCCTATGTGTCAGAATATCCTAACATGGTTAGAGTTCATAAATTGTGGCCCAAGTTCAGAAACTCGAAATTGAGCATTCATATAATCAGAGATAAAATAATTTCGTCGTATTACCTTTTTAGAAACCATACTTCTACTGCCATTTAATAGATTTTGAGGCATCCATGGAATGGTTCCTCGCACACCACCAGAAACTAATGTTCGATATCTAATTTTTTAATTTTTGACAACGCTAAATCACTTACCTGTAGAATATTGTGCATGAAATTATAGGTTGGTATCAATTATATAGGGCTCTAAGAAATCAAAATAAAAGTTTTCCTATAGCCTAACACTCATCTTCACCCACGCATTATAGTTTAAGGCCCATTGTAGCCAACAAATATCACAAATCCACAAAGTAGCTAACTCCATTTTAGAAAAAAATTACCTTACATATAGGACATTGGGGATCTCTCATGTTTACCTATATATTCTCACATTTAAAGCCAAAGTGAATGATATTCTTTCCATGTAAGTATTCATCCCAAAAGCAACATCCATAGATATTATCAGATACACATTTATTGTGTTGTGATGTTACAGTTACACATTCAGCAACTCCAGCTTTGACATCAAAAAAAGGACTAGTATTATATCGAATATTGGAATGCACACCATCGTCATGAAATATGCTCTTCACCTGAAGTTGCATACTCGAATGCACACCATCTGCATAGGAAAAAGTGCTTGGGTTTTCATTTTGAGCAATGATGCCATGGCTAGAACCAAGGCTACCCACTTCACTTTTACCAGTCAAAGGTGTATCCATATTTCCTTCATGATGATCCATGACATACTTTTGGAGAGGACATGAGACTCTTACTTCCTGAACACTAAATATAGAACTTGGTACTACACTTCGTTCCTTTTTCTAGTCAATTTATTTGCGTGGGATACATCATGAATGACACCGATTGTTCCCACATCATCTGCAATGAAACCCAGGATTGAACTGATATGATGTTGGTACAAAATATTCCAAAATATCGGCTTGTTTATAAGTTTGGTAAGGATCACCCAATCATAAACCTGATAAACCATGCAGGTCCTCTAAAGGAACGGTCCAAGTGGAGGCTATGATAATTGTGTTGCTCAAGTATGATTTCGGGTCCACACATATAAGAAGTTCTCGAGCATTCAACGAATACCTGGGAACCCAGTTGGAGATCAACTCAAACATCATCATAGGAATAGGGTTGTTGGCAACCCAATTCACAACTCAATCTAGGGATTAATTGCAAAATTAAACAAGAGAATTTAATGGAATCATAATTCAAAGTATAAAGGGGATCAACAGCAACTGACAAAATATGTTTGGGATTGTGTCAATAGTCTATATGATTCCTTTGAGTGGTGTTCATTTTCCTTTAAACTGAATCGTGCCATAGTCACAACATCCATGTCGTCTACTCTCATCAATAGTCATCAGTTAGTCGGTGAAGTTCGGAGTTGGTCAATGCCACACTACGACTCCATTGAAAGCATGACCAACAACACAAAATGCAAACATTGTGTTGCTCAGGTATGATTTCAGGTGAGGTGAAAATGAACCACGTGTAATTTTTGGATAGGGAGGATGATGAAGAAAACTACACTCACTAATTAGCTGCATTGAAGAGTCTTCGGATATCAAAAGCCCACAGTGGAAAACACCTTTGGCAAATGGGCCTTCAACTGAGCAGCCAAGCAATTCCACTAGATCATTGTGTTGAACACGACCGATAAGATTCACTTCATTCAGAAATTCAGCATCTGCATGCCTTGTAACCATATAGGGTCATTTTACTGCAATCACATTTCCATGACGGAGAATCCCGTACAGGTTGACAAACTTCAAAAAAACACTTTCTCCAATTTTACTAGGTGTTGCTATTTCTGAATATCTAATTTATTTAATTGTAAGAGATATTAAGATCTCACCTTATACGAAAATCCAAAACCTCCATCTCTAAGTTTATTCTCTAGTTTGAAATTGGAGGTGGCCTCTCCCAGAATTTCGTACTTGAAAATGATCTTTGGATTTGCTATGCTCGACCCTAAGACAAAATCATCTTCCCCACCTACGAAAGCAATCACAAGGTGTCTATTTATCTTGCACACAAGGTAATCTGAAGCATCTTAGGCCTTTAACACTAAGTAAGTTAGCTGGAATTTCGGGACCTCTAGTTCGATAAATCTATCGCTAAAGTTTTTAACGAGAGAAAATATTCCACACCCAGATGCTTATGAGTGCAATTAATACAACCGTGGCAGCTACTACACACAAAATTATCCCAAGAACATTAGCTTTTTTTCCTTCTGTAAAATTTGCACAACATTTCTAATTTAATTGGCTATGTTTTATTTTACCAAAACAAAATCCTAAAAACAATGCCATATTCCTTATCATGGAGAACAACGTAAGAACATACCAGAAGATGCTGGAGGACTTTCTCCTCTCGGCAATGAGAGAATGAAAGTGTTGAAAAATTCATAGACCTCATAATGCAAATAACAATTCTTAGATTCGAATTGTGCCCTAAAAACTCCACTTTGGCATCAGAATATATATGACAAGGTGTCACTTTGGCATGATTCACAAATTTTTCGGGACAGATCTCTCCAACAATGCACCAAGTTGTATATCTTCTGCGAAAAATTACCAGGAATGGAAACTAAATCTGCAACGAAAAGTTTTGGAGGCTCTGTATCTTGAGTGGTAACATTTGAGAGCAGGACCTTCACAACATTTGTGAGCAGGACTGAATGCAAACACTGTGTTTCTCAGGTATGATTTCGGGTGAGGTGAAAATAAACCACGTGTAATTTTTGGATAGGCAGGAGGATGATGAAAATTAAGCTCACTCATTGGCTACAATGAACAGTCTTTGGACATCCAAAATCTGCAATGAAAATGCCTTCATCGTAGATAAAAATTGTTTTTTATTATGTGTGGTGATGGGTAGTTAGGAGTGTTACATCTTCACATTACCTGAGAGCAAATTGTCCAAAATCATCTTCATCCTCATCTTCCTCATAACGGGCACTCGAAGATGGTGTTTGAGAGATGGAAATCACAAGTTGTTGTGGTAAAGGAGACCCTCAGGCTATAGTGTTATGTTTTGCAAGCACACTTTGTAATTCATCATTTAATAAAAGACCTTGTTGAAGAATCTCGTCATCCATATGGTCATAATAAATGATATATTGTCAATAAATCAAATTAAAATTTTCGAGAAACAAACTTAAATAACTCAAAAAACTTCATGCAATGTCTCAAGACCCATATGTTTTTAAGCCTACCTCTTAATAGCATTTCCATGTACTACAATGATTTTAATAACTAAATGAAAAATATATAATACTCATTTCATGGACTTGAATGTAAAGAGAGGAAAACAAAAAAAATAAGGCATTAAGAATAAGATTAGCTTTTGCAATAAATTATGATTAATATCAAACAAACCTTTCAATGGGTGTGCCATGAAAAATAGTACGAGTCATGATAACATGGACCTAAATCCACTTTATGATACAAATACCATTTTAATTCCATATTATAACTCTATATGGAGTTGACATTAATAACATAAGTAAATAATATTATTAAAAAGTAATAACTGACGATAGAATATGCTCATATAGTCTTAAAAAGTTCAATTTAATGTTGATGGTGCATAAAGATTAAAAGTAAATAAACTCATATCTTAATTGATAATGCATTGTGTGACATAAATTTTGAATCGAGCCAACATATAATCAATCCAACTCAACCGAGACTCGCCAGTGCTAAAAAATAGAGATGTACTAACACCAATGCAAGTGCATCTGAGTTGATTCAATGATCGACCCTACGAAGTCGGAGTCTGTAACAGGTTGGACACAATCTACTGAGTATTCGCTAAGATTGAAATATTCAAATAATCAATCAAATCTCGTCTTCCAATCTATAATTCAGGTGGATAGCTTGGGATTATGGAGGGAACAATAGTGGAGACACCACTGTTGTTGCTTGGCACAAATGATCAAGTCATCAGCCTCTCAAAGGGCATGGTGCATTCTTTAAAAAAAAATTGGATGGGCCTTAGGAGCATTCTCTTTTGCTCTTGGAATTGAATTGAATTTCAATAATGGCGTAGAAATATCCCCATATGGGTGAAGTGAGTATCAAGATCACCAAGCACATGATTGAAGCCTAATCCACTGGAAAAAAAAATAAAAATCTAAGGATTAATTTTAAGGTGAGCTTCTGAACATTCGCTTTCGTTAGAGTCTGGAATAGATATCACTACATTTGGAATGAACAATATAGTAGGCTACAAAATCTTAGTTATCTCAACTGAATTTCAGATCAACTGGCATGTCAAAGAACTAAAACAAATTAAGTAAAACAAGGAATAATAAGTTTTTTAGAGTGACTAATGAAAAATTTTAAGAGAGTGTTAAAATTTGCACAACTTTGGTTTACCTGACATTGCTCCTAGCTGACAGAATTAACAAAATGCTATGCAATGTAGATCTAATCGTAGAGGAGCCTATTTTCACACATAGAAGCAAGGAGAATTCTACAACTTGAGTGTGGTGATACATCAACTCTTTGCACTTGAGGAATAATTCATTTAATTTTGATGGTACACTGGGCACTATAAAATATGCACACAAACATAAACACATCTAAGCCCATATTCAATAAGCACCATGTGAAGCTTGATGCTACATCTCTTGAGTTCGTAAAAACCAATGGATCTTGAGTTCATACAAACAAATAACTAATATATCAAATACTGTAACTCTGGTATGCAACCTAAAGGTGCATATCAGATCCGTGATTAGATGGCTTCAAGCTAGATTAGTTCCATGTCATACTTCAGAATCTAGATTCCTGAAGTGGAACGGTAACTCCTTCACAAAGTTTTTATTTTGTTTTATTTTTTATTTTGAGCTGACTCAACTCGGGGATCAAACACAACTCATCTTTATTAGGCATCCACATTCTCACTCTAGCTTGAGAGGTCCACATCTGCAGTTTAATAAGAGATCTAAAAAAGGAATTAAATAATAGATCTAAAATTAATCAAAAAATATAGAGGTGTGGTCTTTAAAACTCCAATTCAATTTTCTGGGGTTTAAATTGAACATGAGTTGTTTAAAAAATTGGCCCACAATTTCTAATCAAACAAGCTCCATATTTTGAAAGTCTGGCATGTGAGGGAATTCAAATCTCTTTTAAGGATTAAAAACAAAAAAATTTAGAACAAAACCAATGGAATGAAATAAATGTTATTAAATCCGCTAGCACATTCACCTTTCAATGATTGAAGGGTAAAATCTAAATCCATATGAAGGATTAAAAATCCCAAAATTAATAAACATATTGGAGGAACAAAACTGCAATGCAATCTAGATTCTCTACTATTAAATTCATAAGCACATTCGCCATTCAAGGATTCAAGGGTGAAATTCAAATCCATAGTAAGGATTAAAAAGCCCAAAATGAATAAACATCTTGGAAGAAAACAAATGACATGAAAGAAATGTTGCTAAATTCACAATCACATTCACCCTTTAGCATGAGAAAGTACAATAAAATAGTAGAATAAGAGAGGAACAAAAGCATGTCACTAAAAGAAATCTTAATTTGGATCCTTTTTATTAGATCCACTAAAGAGAAATATACAACACACTTGTACAGAGACGAATCATCCCAATAGATGAACATTGAATACAATATAGATATATTTATATATTTTTTGAAGCAACCATGGAATTTTAGCCACAATGCTAATGATAAATTAGCTTTATGTTTTACAAGAAAGAAAGTTGCCTCTTCCTCTGGAGGAAGAACAAGGGATTTTGTGGTTGAGATAGAAAAGATCATCTATCATGAGACTCAACATATTCCAAAATCTTAGTCAAAGCACTAGTACGGTTCAATTCCAGCAACTGTCCGGGCTCTAAACACAGGAGTAGGTGTAGGGTTTGAACCATCCTACTGAGGCAGACACTTGAAATCAACCTTCCTATAAACATAGTACATGATATTGTATGTGGATTTCAGCTTGAACGTACTATGTCCAGTGCCTTCCATTACTCTTGCAGGAACAAAGCCCACCATTGAAAACATGGAAGCGATGAGTATCACTCACAATTAGCCCCCTCCCAACATTCTTCGAAATGAACTTGATGCTACTGTGGAACTCATCACAAACATAGAGGTTCTTTTATACAAATTATGTCTCTAGGAGGTGAGGTAATAAACCCAAAATCAAGGGCCAACTTTTCACTGTGGTGTTGGAGGATGCGCTACTTCTACTCCTCCTCAACATTTTGTAGCACACGGTTAGTATCACGTGAATATCTTGCATCCTTCATTTGTTGAGTTAATGTTTCCAACATTGCATAGATACCTTTTGAATCTGGGTGCAATCAATCACCAACAACAAATGCATGGACTGTATTACTTACCTCAATCTGGTTGACTATAGTCTCATTTTTCTTTCCCCTATCTTTCATCAATTTCCACACCCTTTCCACATCATCCCACCTACCAGCTTCAACATAAATGTTCGAGAGAAGGACATGAGTTCCAACACGTTGTGGTTCCAACTTAAGAATGTTTTTAGCTACTCTTTTTCCTAGTTCCATATCACCATGGAATCTGAAGGCACCAAGCAATGCCCCCTAGATAGAAGCACTAGCCTCAACAAGCATCTTGTTTATCAATTCTTTAGTTTCCTTGATTCTCACAGCATGACCAAGAAGGTCCACCATGCAGGCATAGTGCTTAGACATAGGCATTATCCCTGATCACAAAACATAGCATCGAAGTAATGACAACCTTCATCCACTAAGTCAACATGGCTACAAGCAAACAATAGACAAAAAAAGGTAATTTTATTTGGCTTTACTCCCACCTGTTTCATTTGTTCGAAAACTTGAAGGGCTCCACTGAATCCCCATATTGTTCATATCCTACAACCATGGCATCCCATGATACCACATCCTTTGCTGGCATCAAATCATGTATTTTTTGGGCATCCTTAAGGAACCCACTCTTTGAATACATTTCGATAAGATAATTCCTTGCACATTTCTATGATTCAAATCTAGTTTTCACAATGTGGGCATGGATCTGCATTCCCTGTTCGAAGGTTGAAAGACTGGCACATGCACTGAGAATGCTGGAGTATAAAAACTCATCAGGTTTCATGCCATGAAAGGGTAGTTGGAAATAAATCTTCAGAGCCTCCTTGTATGGCGCTAAGCAAGCACTGGGAGCTTGGTATGAGAAGTTGATTGGGAATCTTCTGAAACTCAATATCAAACTTTATGATCTTGATGATGCAACTTTGTTATATTGGAAAAATAGTTGTGTATCTTTTGGTGTATGTAGATGATCTTTTGACGATAGGGAACAATGAGAATGGCATTGCATCAATAAAGAAAGAATTGAGTAAAGGTTTTCAAATGACATATTTGAGCTATGTTCACTCCTATCTTGGTATTGAAGTTACCCAAAATCCAAATTTTATATTCATCCCTCAGAAGAAGTAAATTGGAGATATGTTGAACATGTTTGGCATGGCTAAGTGCAATCCTTTAACTATTCCAATGGAACAAGATGTAAATCTCACATCCATTGAAGGAAAAGAATTTGAGGTTGTGACAAAGTATAGATAGATCGTAGGAAGTCTCAACTACTTGACTACTACCAGACCATGTGTTTCATTTGCTATTGGAAACCTCTCTAGGTTTATGAAAAAGCCATGTGATGGTCGTTAGTCAGCTACTAAAAGAGTTCTAAAGTACTTGAAGGGAACTCAAGACTTTGGACTCAAGAATACATAAGTGGGTGACTTCATCTTGATTGGATACTCTTATTCAGACTTTGATAGAGATAAAGAAATCGAAGTATCTACTTCAGTTTATGTTATGAGCCTTGGATCAGGAGTTGTCTCGTGGAGGTCACATAGACAATCAATTCTAGCAGATTCTAAAACTGAGGTAGAATATGTGGCAAAAGTTGAAGCAACCAAGGAAATTGTGTGGCTAAGGAAAATTCTGAAATATTTGTAGGAGAAACTATTACATTCAACTCCTCTTTTGACTGAAAACACTTCTACAATAAAGTTGGAAAAGAACCGAAAGTTCCATGAACAAATGAAGCACATCAATACAAAATACCATCTTATTCATCATCATGTGGAAGCTAAAACAATCCACCTATGACATTGTTCCACAAATGACCAGATTGTAGACATATTCACCAAAGTGCTTAGAAGGGAAAAGTTTGAAAGATTCATAATGATTCTTGGACACACCAACATCCCTTTAGATAAGGAGGGGAATGTTGAAACCTATTCTTTAGGATTAGGAAAACTTATGTAAATAGCAAAAAATAAGGGAAGTTAGAAGACGAAGAGACATTGGAGATGAAACCCAATAATCTCACTCTCCTTGTATATATTCATATTATCTCTTAATGAAAAACAAAATTTGATTCATATTTACAAACTTGACCTGACAGGAAAGACACTTAGAATAATCATATTAGGTAAATAATAGTAAGCATATGATGGAATGACAACAAGCATAATACTTAGACATTTTTTTTTCTTGTTTATTGCATGTGAAGCATCAAGGGGCTCTAGTTTCTACTTATGGATTGATGGATGCAAACTTCGATTTGTGGGATACTCACAATAGACAAGGCTCTTAGTGGAAGTAGCTCATGACCTTCTTAATTCCTTTAGTTATTTGGAACCTTGCTAAACCTTGCTTTGATACCACTTCTTATTTAGAAGAAGAGATAAACATGCAAACATAAGACAAACAAGTACACAATCTTTTGCTTGAATAAAGAATGTATATTCATTAATTATTCTCTCATATACATCCACCAAGTTGTTGTTATTATCTCTTCTTACTTCACATTACAATGACCCAACCATGAGTATATAAGCACTAAAATTTCTAAATATGGAATCATTCAAACTCTAGCTTTCTTTCCTAATGCAAACTAGTGCTTGATACTTTAACTAAACTTTTCTAACTTCACTTAAACATAAATCAACATTTTTCTTTTCCTTTTCTTTTCTTGACAAGGCATTAACATTTTAACCCTAACCCCGACTCACTTGGCTTCTAATATTAGACTTAACTTAGCTTTCCTTCACTTAACATAACTCTTCATACATTGCATGCATAGGAGAGTACTTACTATTTCTATCAAGTGAAACATTTTTTATCTATGACAAAGTTGCGTTCAACTACAGTAAATCAAATAGAAAATTTAGGGATAGGTTTGTATGAATTGTACGCTCTTATACTTTTTAAATTACTATAGGAGACTAGAGTTCACTTAATTGTAACATATTGGAATATTTGACAACTCTTAGGCCAGTTGGGTTGTTGATTATATAAGATTACCTTAATTCATATATCTTTTATATTGGTTATGATAAGGCATAATTGTATGGAATGATTATCTACATACTTCAATAAGTTTTAAACCTATGAACTTTAATAATCGTGAAATATAAAATGTGAGGTGTAGTACAGAATCATGTAGTTTCAGATTGAGAAAATTGATGAGACGAAATGAGTCATGATGCACCACAAACCTATAGTGATGGACCATCTAGGTGTGCTAAGTGGGTCTCCGATGTGGGTGACTATAGGGGCATGACAATGATGTTTCAGGTTAAATTAAAGTTAATGCTAGAGGTACTCTTTCAACCTCATTAATAATTTATTCCCCTAGTTTGAAATGATATCAATTACTAATATTACTTATTTAGAGGACGTCTTTCAATTCTTGGAGGATGAGTTAGTTTCTAGTTTCTTGCAAATTTATATCAAAGTTTTAGTTGAAGTAATTTAAAATTTTCATATATTTAAAAAAAAAAATTAGCTCATGGAGTGTAACTCAATTCACAATCACCTTGTTATGAAGTATTATGTAAAAACATGAGATTCAAATTTCAAAGCCTCGTGAGTTAGGCCAACCAAAAAATAATAATTTTTATCTGTTTATTTATTATATTTTTAGAATGTGGTATGTATATTGTAATTGTTTTAAAATCAAATTATCTTTAATTTATTACTTTTATGTAATTTTAAATATAATTTCCAAATAAATATACATTAAATTAAATACTTAAAAGTTAGTTAAAAATGTTCTTAATTCTTCAAAATGTTATATTTTTAGTTTTTATAATTAATTAAAAATTAATATAATCAACATATTTTTGATTTTATATTTAATTTAAAAGAATTAATGAAAAGGGAAAAATATAATTAGAAAAAGAAAAAAAATTGATATGATTAAATTTCATGTGTTTTGAATATCTATTCTCAAAAATTAAAATACAATGATCCCCTATCCACATATGCAATTTCTGTGAAATTTCCCAAATGCAACGACAGAGAAATTCTCTACAACCCTATCAACAGATATCAAAGGGACAAAAGAGGAATTGATGTTGATGAAATCTTGTGAGGAAAAGTTGTTGCATTCTTTAGAGTTTACTACCTGCACAAAACAAAGAGCCCAACAAATAGTTGTCTTTATATAAGATAACATGAATGGTAAGTGAAATAACAACCTCAATATAGGCATGAGACAATAGTAGCCTGCAAGCTAGAAGACTTAGGGCGCATTCTCAAAGTCAATTTTGTGAGAGTTAGATAATATTTTCTTAAATTAATATGGTTTTGTCTTAATTGTTAATTGTCTTAAATGGGTTTCGTCTTAATTTCTGTTGTCTTAAGTGGCCATTGTCTCAAATATAAAGTTTTGTCTTAAAATATTTTTGTATCAAACTGTTTTTGTCTTAAATATAAATTTTTGTCTTAGATTATTTGTCTTAAACGATTTTTGTCTTAAATATCAAGTTTTTCTTTAAAATATTTTTGTCTCACACAATTTTTGTCTTAGATATAAAATTTTGTCTTAATTTTTTTTTGTCTCAAACTATTTTTGTCTTAAATTTTTTATTTACAACAATTCAATTGATATTAAATTTTAATGTAAAATAACTAAAATAAAAAGTGACTTTTTAAGGTGAAAGAATTTTTTTTGTCTTAAACAAATATCTTAAAAGTGCCCTTCATGTAGTAGTGATAGCTTATTCCCATTATCCCTTGGTAGATCTAGAGTTAACATGGATTTAAGCTAGTATAAATGGGTGTTAGTAAAAATGCAGTGGATGAAAAATAAATAAGAAGTAAGTGAATTGTAATGTCTTTCATTATTCTTGTAATCAAAATATGTTAATTCCTTCCCATTTGGTTTTTCCGAATGAGATTTTCCACTTAAATCTTGTGTGCACTATATGAGTTAAATTTATTGTTTGAATCTTATGTTAAGTGAGATAAAAAATCTATTCCTAGTCAAGTCTACCTAAACCAAAAAACATTGTGTTAACACACTATCATTCACGGGAAATATGTAATTTGTTGAGTATTTCTTGATTTCCATGTGTCTTGACAATTGATAAGATTTCAGACCTGACTAGTAATTTGTAGAGTAATTCTTCCTTGCCACACATCTTGACAATTGATAAGATTGGGGAGTCAACCGTGTATTTATACATGGTTAGAATGTGTGTGGAGGTGGTAATTTGATTGTTTTTGCCTGTAAGTATAGCACGTCACAAACATAAATAGACTCACAAAATCATATTTCCAACCTAATATTTTGTCAGGTCAGGAGGTAACTCCTCAGATGAGATTATGTTTATTCATTTAGGTTGTTCATAGTTATATACATGAGGGAGTGACTGTTGAGTTTCATCTCCCGATGACTCTCCATTTTCTCTTATTATTTATTTACACTATTTACAATTGTTCAGCCAATCCCTATGATTAGGTGTCAACATCCCCCCTTAATCTGAAGGGATGTTGGTGATTCTAAGCATCGTTATGAATCTTTCAAGCTTTTCTCTTCCAATCACTTTGGTGAATATGGCTTCAATCTTCTCACTAGTGGAACAATGGCGAAGATGGATTGTTTTGGCCTCAACATGATGTCGAATTTGATGGTATTTTGTATTGATGTGCTTTGTTCGATCATGGAACTTTGGGTTCTTGGCCAACTTTATTGTAGAGGTATTGTCAACCATGAGTTGAGTCGAATGTACTTGTTTTACCTACAAATCTTCCTGAATTTTCATGAGCCACATAATTTCTTTTGTTTCCTTAGTTGTTGTCACATATTCTGCCTCTGTTATCGAATCTGCTGGAACTGATTATTTGCATGATCTCCAAGAGACATCTAATCCAAGACTCATAGCATAACTCGAAGTATATACCCCAGTTTCTTTTTCTCCATCAAAATCTGAGTCAGATTATCCAATCAAGCTGAAGTCGCCCACCTGTGTATACTTGAGTCCAAAGTCTTGAGTTCCCTTCAAGGACTTTAGAACTCTTTTTAAAACAAACCAATGTGCCTCACAAGGCTTTTGTATAAACTTGGAGAACATTCCAACAACAAATGAAATGTCTGGTCTTGTAGTTGTCAGGTAGTTTAGACTTCCTACAAGCTGTCTATACTTTGTTGCATCCTCAAATTCTTTTCCTTCAATGGATGTGAGGTTTAAGTTTGGTTCCATTGGAGTAATCATAGGATTGCATTCAATCATGCCAAACCTGTTGAATATATCTCCAATTTACTTATTTTGAGAAAGGAATATGGACTTCGAAAGTTGAGTTACTTCAATACCAAGATAGTAATGAACATAGCCCTAATCAGTCATTTCAAAACCTTGCCTCAATTCCTTCTTTATGGATGAAATGTAGCTCTCATTGTTCCCTGTCATCAAAAGATCATCTACATATACCACAAGATATACAAATGTTTTTCCAACTTTCTTTACAAACAAAGTTGCATAATCAATATCATAATGTTTAAAATTGAGTTCCAGAAGATGCTCAATTAGTTTTTTGTACCAAGGTCGTGGTGCTTCTTTGAGGCCATACAAGGATTTCAAAAGTTTGCATACTTTATGTTCATCTCCTTTCATAGAAAATCCTTTAGGCTGGGACATAAAAACATTGTCTTTTATATCTTCATTCAAGAAAGTAGTTTTCAAATCCATTTAATGGAAATTCCAACCATTATGAGCTGTTAGAGCAAAGAGTGTTTAAATGGTAGCCCATTTTGTTGTGGGGGCAAAAGTCTCCTCATAATCGACCCCTTACTTCTGTGCAAATCTTTTTGCCACAAGCCTGGCTTTGTGCTTATCAAGTGAGCCATTAGCTTTATTTTTGTTCTTGTAGACCCACTTGTAGCCAATTGGTTTGGTTCCCAACGGAGGATCAAATAACTTCCAAGTGCCATTATTTATCAAGGCATCATACTCCTTTTGCAGCACTTCTTTCCATTCATCATGAGAAGTGGCTTCTTTGAAGGCAATTGGTTCAAAATCTGTAGACAAATTCAATTCACAATGATAAGAAACATCCATATGAACAGGTGAATTAGAGTCATCTACATCACCTCCATTTTTCTAAGTTGAATTTCTAGTTCCTGTCTTTCCAACCTCATTAGGGTGAACACTTTCAAGTGTCTTGGTCACCCACTTTAGGGGACCTTTCTGAGATGGTCTAGGTTGCTCAGTTGATTGAGTTGGGACTGAATCAACATTGAGTCTCCCAATTCTATTAATCACATCACTCAAACTATCATCAGTGGTTGGAGTTTCATGTTGGGGAGAGAGTGCTTCAGAAGATGATTCCACGGGTTGATCCAATATAGGAATCCCCCTTCAAGTTGTGGAATCTGATTATCAAATTCTTGAAATGATTTTGCATTTGCGAATCCATCCAAGCGATTAAGTTGTTGCTCAACAACATTGTCAGCGTTAGATTATTCAAGAAAGATTACATCTCTAGATCAACAAACTTTTTATTGACTTCATCATAGAGACGGTATGCTTTGGAGGTGTTTGAATACCCTAGGAAGATACACTTACGACTTCTTGCACCAAGTTTGTTTCTACGTACCTTTGGTATCAAGGAATAACATGTGGAACCAAAGACCCTGAGATGATTTACCAAAGGAATGTGCCCATACCACATTTCATAAGGAATATTGTTTCTAATAGCATTAGATGGACATCTATTCTTTACATATACAACACATAGAACTGCATCAGCCCAAAAAATCAATTTTACATTCTTGAAAAACATCATGGAGCGCACCATATTTAAGATTCTCCTATTCATTCTTTCAGCTATTCCGCTGTATTGGGGATTATAAGGCACAAATGTTTGATGTTTGATCCCATGTTGGTGAAGATTGCTTTCAAATTCATTTGAAGTGTATTATTGTGCATCATTTTCAATCCATGTATGAAAGTTCTTGAATGTTTTGAAAAGAATTAGCTTTGTTCTTCAATAAATAAACCCAACACATTCTGGTGTAGTCATCAATAAATGTGATCATATAGTTATTTCCATTTACAAAAGGAATAGGCATTGGACCACATAAATCTAAATGAATGAGTTCAAGTTTCTATGTGCTCTAGTATGTAAATCATGAAAAATACTGTTTGATATGCTTTCCTAGAATGCAAGCATCACATTGCTTAAGTTTCCTCGGAATTGTATGCAAACCAGTAACACCAGTTTTCTTCAACAAGGGGAGGCTATCATAGTTCAAGTGTCAAAATCTAGCATGCCATAATAAACTTGATGGAAATGTACCTTCTTCATAATGAGAATTGTAAGAGAAATTTTGTGCACCTGCGTGCATGTTGTACATGTGTTATGTACATATGGTGTTATGTGCATGATTGTACAAGTGGTGTTGTGTACATGTCGTGCATGTGGCGATGTGTATATATGGTGTCGTGTACATGTCGTGCATTTGGTACTATGTACATGTGGTATTATGTACACGTTGTATAGGTGGTGGGGTGTACATGTGGCATTGTGTACACATTATGTAGGTGGCATTGTGTACATGTGATTCTATGCATATGTCGTGTAGGTGGTACTGTATACATGTTGTACCTATGGTACTAGTGTACATGTGGTATTATGTGCATGTTGTACATGCACATGTTGCATGCATGTAGTACTATGTATGTGCATTGTGTAGTTGTGGTATTGTGACATATGCATTCATTGTATTGTACTCTGTGTACATATTTGTGTTGTGTTGTACACTGAGAGTAGGTGTATGTATTGTGTTGTGGTGTAACCTAGATGTAGGAGTATATATTGTGTTGTTTTATACACTGGGTGTAGGCGTATGTGTTGCATGTCAGTTGTATGTTCATGTATTGCATGGCGTTGTATGTTGTGTGTGGTTATATGTGTCTGATTTACACTATGTGTATGTCTACATGGTTGATTGAAGGAACTAAGTGTTTGATGGGTATGGTAATCGATTTGACGTTCGTACGAAATAAGGACAAAGAGAGAAGGTAAGGATTGATGAAGGATAAGTATGAGTATTTTATTTCAGTTTTACTATGCATGTGATCTATGATTCTCACTTATGATGGTTACATGTGATTTATGAATATGGTTTATGATGATTTTATGCAATTCGTGATTTTAATTTATGATGGTTGAGTTTGAGCTAACTGAAATTGATATGTTTATACATGATGATTTGGTCAAAGATGCTAGTTTGACTTGTTGTGATAGGAAGTGAATAGAATTGCAGGTGTACCTTGTTGATGGGCCACCAATGAGGTATGATTTGAAGTTATTTCATTTTATATTGAATCTAATGGAAATTATGTTCTTGGTATAAGAAAGCATGAAATGTTCGGTTGGGTGGTTGAAACTGATCACAAGCATTAGCACGATAGTAAACATTGCTAGATTTACTCATTTTCCCTCTTTTTCTTTCCTTTTTATATCCCAATTATATCCACTTTACTAAGTAATTTAAAGTTGGTGGAGGTTTTAGTAAATATCTTACTTCCTCTCATGTAAAATAAAAGATGTACTTACATCTTTTTGTGTAAAATGGAAGTGAGAAATAATAATTCAATAATTATTTTTTAGATATTAGTAATAACTAATTAAAACATTGTATAATAATAATTGACATTTCCCTAATATCAATTAAAAATATCAAATAAATATTTACAAATTCCCCAAAAAATATTATTTATAAAACAAAAAAATTATTTCTAAAAATTGAATTAACTTTCACATGTAAAAATTAAACTAAACTCAACATAAAAATGTAACTCCATGCCCATCTCATGCACTCAAAATAAAGGGGTTGAGTCTATGTCAATTATGATACTCTACAAACTTTGTTTGAATACTTGTTAGTTCCAATTCCACTTTGAAAAAAAAAATCAAGTTACCCATTGTAGATACAAACAATGGTTGAATCTTATGATTACTCAACTATTTTCTTCAAATATGTTGACACCTAATAATAGGGATTACATGAACAATTGTAAATAGTGTAAATAAATAATAATAGAAAATGGAGAGTCATCGAGAGATGAAGCTCAACAGTCACTCCCTCATGTATATAACTATGAACAACCTAAATGAATAAACATAATCTCATTTGAGGAGTTACCTCCTAGCCTGACATGGTATCAGAGCCAGCTCTATTTTTAGCATTCCTACCCTTGTAACTCCCTTCTATCTATTCTGCCTATTCTGCCCATGTTCTGCATTTCAGCAACCTAGCACATCTACCTTCTGCTAGCACAAATTCCTCAACCTCTCATCAAAGAACCGAACCTCTCTTAGTTAACACTTCAGCGAGATTCCGTTTTGAATACGACAATTTTGTTTCTGAGACGTTTGGAGGGAACAATGGAACTTTCCTCAACAATTTTCTTGTTGGTATGGAAGTCGAGTGTCATAGGGGAGTAGTACCTCTCTATTATATATGGAGAGAGTTGAAAGCGTGGAGAGGCACAACTCCATGGTGGGAACACAACCTCCACTGGCATCGCTATCGCGAGGAGGCATTTCTCACCTAGAATTTCTCACTGCTTGTTTGCAGCATCGCTTGCAGCTCTAAAGCACAACCTTTGTTACCTCCCATACACAACGTTCTGGGTTCTCATTTCTCACTGTATATCAGCCACACTTGAAACGTTATCCCTGTTCTCAAGCCAATATCACCCATATTTAAAGTATGCTCCTCCCTCCCATACATAAGTTGCTCCCTCCCCATTAACTCATTGCAATACATAAGTTTCTCCATTAACTAATTGCAATACATAAGTTGCTCTGTTATCTCACCATTAACTCATTGTAATACATACACTACTCCTTCCCTCCAATACATTACATTGCCAATATTCTACTCCCCTCGTTGTTCCCACCACTCAGATCTCAGATCTCCATACGTGCTATGTACTCAACACTACTCCAGAAAAGTGACCATTATCTTTCAACCTGTGCAATACAAATTTAGTCAATTTTACCACGCCAATTCCTTCAGTTATCATCCATAGTTCTTCCATATATTCTTATTGAGTATTGCATTACTATTGTGAAATTCTATTGGGTGGATTCTTGTGGGAGATCTAAGATCACATCCCCATATACTCCCTCTCCTAGTAATACCTTTGTCTATATGTATTACATTGTTTCTTTTTTGTTACACATATTACTAGCAGAGGTGCAATTTGTTATAGTTTATTGACAACAGAAGTAATTTTTTTTACAGTACATAGATTTTTAAAATGCATTCATTGATATCTATTGTGGGAGTGGTTCTCACCAGCAAGGAGAACTATCCACAATGGTCATGAAAAATTGAACACACTCTCATTTTTAATGAGCTGTGAAAAGGAGTGTGTGTTGGAGACAAAGACAAAGAACCAGAACAATCTACCTCAGAAAAGGAATTCGCCATTTAGGAAAATAAGAACAACAAGGCTTATGCCTTGATTGAAACATTAGTAAATGAAGAGGTGAGTCACCATATTTTGCCATTTTCAAATTCTTTCGAAGCCTTACAAAAACTGAAGGAACTCGATGACTCACACTCTGCACTTGAAGTTGTTCAACTCATGATTAAATTGTTCATACTTGAATTACAAATGATGATCCTTTTGCTCTTGCATCAGAAGTAAAATCTATTGTGCATGATATCAAAGTCACTAACGTTAAACTAGACATTCCTCTGATAGATTTTTTCAAGGCACTTTATCCCACCTACACAAATTATCTTGAGTCATTGCAAGCAAATGCAAACCTCAAAGAAATTACCTTTGACTCCCTTGTGAAAAAATTTTCTGAAAGAGAGAAAGCTTTTGGGAAGAAGATGAATCCTCAATCTTTTGAAGAGACTGTGTGTCTTGCACATAGAGAGAAGAATGTTGCTCAAGATTCTTCCAGAGGAAGAGCTGGTCGAAGAGGAAGAGGAAGAAGAAATTTCAGAGGCAGGGGGGGCAGACAATCTCAAGGAGGAAAGTCAGATTTAGATTGCATACACTGCAATGGAGATGGATCACATGATGCATCCACATGCAAGTTTCCTTGGGACAGAATTGAGCGGGAAAGAAACCAACACAAAGGTAAAACTAATGACAAAGAGAAAGGTAAAGCACTTGAATCTGCTCACTATGTTGTCATACATTGTAATATTGGAGTAAATGAAGACCTATTTAATGCTTCATTTGCTTCTTGGAAAAATTATTGGTTGCTTGATTCAGGAGAAACTTGCCACATGACCTTCAGAAGAGATTTTTTTGAAGAATTTACTAGTAATGTTTACGGAGTAGTATACTTTGCAGACAAATCAAAACTCAAGACATCAGGGCTTGGGACAATCAGGCTTAAATTCCCTAGTCTTCCAAACTTTCTTCTGCATCATGTTTTATATCTCCCACAACTGAGGAGAAACTTGATGTCCTTGGTCCACATCTGCCAGCAAGGACACTCCATTCACATGTTTGATGGCAAGGTTGAGGTGAGAAAAGTATCAGACCACTCACTTGTCATGACAGGGATGGAAGAAGAATTTTTTCTCAAGATGAAAGGTACCTCTGCAACACCACAGGTACGTAAAACTCCATATCCAACATGTACATAACATCATTAGTACACAATAGTGCATATCCAACATGCACACAACACCATCTGCACACAATTTCACATATCCACCATGCACACAGTACAATATGTACATATCATAGCATATCCAACATATATGTAGCACCATCTATACCTCACACTGCATATGCAGTATTCACACAACACTATCTGTACCACCCTATACATAACATTGCATAAACAACATATACACACTATATATATACACAACACCACATGCACACAACATCACAGATGCAACATGTACAACATATGCACAAAATTAGTACCACACATCCGAAACCACACTGTCTCTACCAAGCAACCTTACTTCTAATGTCCTATCGATGCTTTTCCTAACATATCATAGACAACATGGCTTTCATTTCGTTGATGTATCCCTCGGTATAGCCTATCCATAACATAGACATAATATGATCATATAATATCAACTCATAATCGCATGATATTGGCCTCCTATATTTTTCATGACTACTCTTCCACTTGATTCCTCATAAACTAGGAACCTCTTCATGTAATTCACTTGCATAAGAAATCATGCCTCTTCAAGAATGATCCCTATCGACCTTGTAAGAAAACAACATACATACATACATATATATACATATAAATATTAGTATTAGCATTAGAAATCATGATCCATGATGACCCTTTCATACATGACATACATACATACATACATGTATACATATATAGACATCAACATAATCATGATCAAAACATAATTACTAGATATCATAAGGACAAGGTTAACAGAACTCCCTTTATTCATGAAAAACATGCACAACATTGAGAACAACCTTTCCCAACATAGCCAAGCCATCTGACACCTCAAATCCATTGACTTCACCTTTCTAGTTACCTTTCTCATTATTTTCCTACCACCATCCATTATCCCAATGCACCAAACCAATCCAATTGGTTGTCATATTCTTTCCTTCAACTTCCCTTTATTCATGCACTGAGCTTCATCTAAGTCTGATATTACCTGATGGTTTTCATTGAGCTCTCCTGAGCTTCATTAACTTCCTCCTCTGCAACCAATTCCCAAGGCTCTCAAAACAATCAACGCAAGTCTCAGAAGTAAACAAGAAGAAAACCATGGAAAACCAACAATAATACAACACCAAAAACAAAGTGGCATGGCCACGCACAAGACACAAACAAAACCACAATCAAGCACAACAAATCACCAAAATACCAAAAGCATAAGACTGAAAATAGACGCCATGAATCAATCCCCATGGTTCCCGTTGCTTCTAAGGGAAAGCTCAACCTGAGCCTTCTTCGAGATTTCATGGTAGCCTCTTTTCCGCACAATCTCTTGCATCATACTACCATCAACACATAATTAGCAGTGCATAAATAAACTTTAAAATACATTGGTTACCTTACCTAATTGTGCCAAGCATGTTTCCTTCCAACTGAAAACATCCACGCCCTCTCAAGGGACTCCAATTTCTTTGACAGATCTAGCTATAACTAGACACCAGATGTTATACCTGGAAAATACATGTCCATGAATATAACACATATCCACATAATTTCAGACGATATCAAGGTTAAGAATATTTCTATTATGCAAAGCACTCATTCGTTTGGAATTAGAGTTTCCAAACATAGCCAAAGAAATTCTTACCAAATTCCATTCTTTTACTTTCTTACCTTGTTGCAATCGAGGCTTTCTATGTACTTTTACATCACACAACTATTAGTTATATAAACACATCAAATGTTACCTTTTTACGCTAATACCAAGAATGATTCCTACAACTTCTCACACATGTGTGTCTCGCGTTCCAAAGATCAAGACATCATTTATATTAATTTCAAATCAACCTTTACCATGTTTAACAACTATGTCATACTCAACAATCTACTCACATTCATTAGTCATAATACATAATGCTACAACTATCACCTACTTACACTTATTATTTGTCTTAACACATATATATTAGTACAACCATCTTAAAGCAACATCATTTCGGCAAGGAACATTATAGACACATAGTCATAGCATTCAAGTAATCAAACATTCACACAATAGATAGACTGCAGAATAGACACCAAACACTCAAGCACAAAAAAATGACATAGTCAAGTATTCAAACACCAAATAGATGACATAAGAAAACTCATACCTTCATATATCTCAGGGGATGCTATCTTGTCTGGATGATCAATCTACAAGCATGATGAAACACCATGCAAATGCAACAAGCAGATGGACTACAAGCATAAGGAACACATATGCACCAGACATGAATGCATTAGAAACACAATGTCCATCGAGTTCGAGGGGTGAACCATGATCTAATACCACTATGTGGTATCAGATATGATCCAAAGAGAGCACAAC
Source organism: Pinus taeda (assembly GCA_000404065.3). Taxonomy (NCBI): domain Eukaryota; kingdom Viridiplantae; phylum Streptophyta; class Pinopsida; order Pinales; family Pinaceae; genus Pinus; species Pinus taeda. The sequence goes on from APFE031169837.1 coordinate 33,266, forward strand.
TTGGCTTTGATACCACTCTCTAATGCCCTCCTCCCACATCTACCCAAGTAACCGGCCAACCGGGGTAAACATGTGGTGA
>APFE031169839.1:0-31019 GCA_000404065.3 Pinus taeda
GAGAGGGAGTGTTGAAAATGCAACAAGATGATGGAGCTTAGTGAAAAGAAGTCGCCTTCACTAAGTGTGCCCACATGCTATTTTTGGCGCAAAGTCTATTTTTAGACATATGGATCATGGTCTATGAGTTGTAGGATGCTATTTGTGGATTATTGGTCATGTTGGTAAAAATAGATGGACTTCTATTTTTATACATATGGGTGGAGTCTATTTTTAGACTTCAGGCTAAAAATAGAACAATCGAATATTATTAGCTCTTAATAGTATTTGGACTATAAACATTATCTTATTCTCTTGGAGCACTTTAGTTCGAGCTACAGATGTGGCACATGCAACTACCAGAAGGAAATACACTTTTCTAATGGGTCAGTTGAGCTATTGCATGAAGGACTTCAGTTAGAACTCAAGTGATTGAGTTTTGGTGGAGTTGATTGAGGAGTTGATGGAGTTGTATTCAGTTTGACTTTGTTGAACTAGTTGTATTTAGTCTAACTAACAAATACACTAGTGTTGAGTGGTGTGAATTAGTTATTAATTAATTCACTAATTATTAACTCATAAATCACTGAGGAATACCAGTAAACTCAGTGCATGGACAGTTCAGTGGAGACAAGTGTTAGAGGTGAGTGAAAGGGCAAGACAACTGTCAGTTGCGACTATAGTTGTGCATGTGATTTGCACAATTAGTGAATTGAGATTGCCAATGACGATTGCAGAGTGCAACACAAGGGAAATACGAGTTTGGATCTGCCTTTGTCATCTATTCTCATGCAAGATTACGCAGTGGAGACAGGCAAGCAATGGAGAAGATTTGAACCTGTGATTGATTCAGATCTGAGCTAGTTTGTGTGTAACAGGTGGAGATAGTGCTGAGTACTTGCAAGGAGTATTGTACTATGTATTGTTACATGTTCTCAATCAATATAATATACAGATAGTTGGGGTTTTCAGCTGCATGCTTTCCCCGTGATATATTGTGTTTATATGTGTGATTGATGCTTCAATGTGCGCATGCGATTGTTTCTTAATTCTGCAAATTGATGATCAACGTAGAGGAGGTTATGTATTATGCATGATTCCACAAATAGTGTATAATCAGGATAATCTCTGTGAATAAGTGTCATATTATTCAAAATTTCTACAAACTTGTTGAAGACTTCAGATTTCTTCTTGAGGAATTATATCCATGTATTCCTTGAGAAGTCATCTATAAATGATACATAGTACACATACTTACCCAGTGATGGAACCAAGGCAGGTCCAAACACATCACTGTGCACAAGCTCTAATAGATGTTTCGCCCTCGTAGCACTAGAGGGGAAACTCATCCGATTTTGCTTCCCATATACACAATTTTCACAGAAATCAAAATCCAAATTGAAATTATACATACCTTTTACAATATCATTACTATGAAGTATTCAAAGTCCCTTCTCTCCAATATGTCCAAACCTTTGATGCCATAGCATGGTCTTTTCTCTAGAGACCACTAGATTTTCTGCTCCACATTAAGGAACCATAGAGCTATTGCACCCATCAATAACAATGCTACCTTGAAGCTTGTACAAAGTTACAATCTGAACTCCCCACATCAATACCAGTTCTCCCCAAACCATATTGCAAGTATTTTTCTTGAACACTGTTTTTACACTTGCATCGTCCAACTTGCTTATAGAAATTAGATTTCTGGCCAATGTAGGCATATGCAAAACACCCAGAAGTGTTCTAATCATTCCACCTTGAAACTTCAACTTGATTTTTTTGCGACCAATGATTTTGGCATTCCTTTCATCCCCTAAGATGACATAACCACCATCGTATTTCACATACGTGTAGAACCACTCTCTATGGAGAGTGAAGTGAAAGGATGCACCTGAGTCAATCAACCATGCCTCATGATCGACACATGTACTTGAAGAAGAAGTAAAGTACACATCATCACCTTCATCTAAGATGGTTTTCACCTCTGTAGAAGGAGAATCATCAGATCTCTTTCCTTTCTCAGGAGATTTAGATTTACAGTCCCTTCTCAAGTGCCCTTCCTTTTTCGCATTTCCAGCACACCTTTACAGGTTTTCCTAGAGATTTAGATCTCCCACTCGAGGATTTTTTTTTTTTTTTTTTTTTTTTTTTTTTTTTTTTCTGTTTTGGGACCTTCCTCATACATACAAGACATCAAAATTATAACCCTCCATATTTTTCATTCTCATCTCCTCCGACAGTAAGGATGAGACTATTTCATCAAATGGCAACGTAGTTGTATTGCTACTTATTACAACAACCAAACTATCCCACGAATCTGGTAGAGAACACAAAACACTAATGCACTTATCTTCATTCACAATTTTAACATCAATAGATAATAAATAACTTACCACATTATTAAAGGCGTTCATATGCTCTGTCATCGAGTCTCCATCTTCCATCATTTGGTTATACTATTTGTTCCATAGGAATAATTTATTCACAAGAGACTTAGATTGGTACAAAGTCCCTAACCTGTCCCACAAAGCCTTCGTCGAATCTTCCCCTGATACATTTAGCAATACTGGATCCGAGACACACAATTGTATTGTTTTCTTTACCTCTTTACTTCTGATCCAACTTCACCCAGTCTTCAACTGACATTATTGTTGGTTTAGTACACAGATCTACCATGATCCACTGATCTTTATCCACAAACCGATCCTTCATCTTGAGTTTCCACAACTCAAAGCTCTTACCATTAAATTTCTCAATCACTATATTTCCACTGCTCGCCATCTTCTTTCATGACAAGAATCGATTTCGTAGATCTCCCACTGAATAGGGTCTACCATAGGCCTTAGCAAAACCCCTCAACAATAAAGGTGTCCCCTTGGAGCTGAAATAACTCTGATACCAAATGTAGCTTTTAACCCCATACATAAATTAACTACATACAGATTCTAAAAAATAGAAAATAAACAATGGAAAGAGCATAAAACATAAATACACAGAGATTTACCCCTAGATCCCAAAACTGTGACTATTAGATTGGATTTTCATTATATTCCTTTCAATGTTATAATACATATATATACATGTCGAAGCATCCATAAACCTCAATCATTTAACCCTGGATTAGAACATAATTGTAGTTCCCTTGATCGGATCTACAAAATAACATGGAAAAAAACCATCATGTCCAAAACCATGTGCGAAATCCATGCACAAAACCTAGGGTAGTCGTGGAAAGAATATAACACCCACCCAACTATAAAAACAAAACAAGGTATCTTTACCAACTTATTGTTTTTTGTCAATACTCTTAGAAATAATGGCCAAATATAGGTGGTTATCATCTTTGGAAAGCACTATAAGAGTGGTTCATCAACCCGACAATAAGCACCTTGGGTGGTTTAACAACCTCCATGACAAGCACCCCATAGCATATGACCAACAAATCTAACATAATCACATTAATCACAACATTTGTAATAAAATGATATTCACAATGTTTTTAGCTATGAATAATTTATCATAGTACCTCTATAAGTACTCAAAGAGCACCTTACTCTCTAATCATCAAAATGATCAAAGTAGTCATAACTGCACAAAGTGCATATTGTCTTAGCCCCTACTAAAGACAACCACAAGATTGGTAATACAATAGAATAAATACACTTCCAATAATTCCTCCCCAAGCGCTAAGCCCTTTTCATGTAAAGTTGTACAAAAAATTCTTACACAACCATACATCAAATTCATTTTAACACATCACTTATCTGATTAGTTAACTTGTTCTGCCACGAAAACCAGAGTGGGAAAAAGAATGCTCCTCTTAACCAATTAGAACTGGTTTCCACTAACCATATTGAGTCAATTTAACATCCAGAACAATTTTCCTTAACAAAGACCATGTCGGGTCCATCCTAGGATTCCATTGACCACATTGGGTCTAGCCTAGGATTTCACTAACCACACTAGGTCCAATCTATGATCCCTCCTAGAAATGTCCTACCTATTCCTATCATAGTGTAATGTCTTAAGGAATTTTATCTCAACAACTAACTCTTTTGTGCCTCCTCCAATAGGCTGCAAAACCAATAGGGTTACCTCAGGCTTGTCCCCTCACCTTCTTGGCCAACCCTTTTCCCTTACTAAGATCATTTATCTCTAGGGAGAGGAAATTTTGATAGGAAAATTCCTTTGCCCATGGCCATCCTTGGGCCCTTCCCAAATGTCCTATAACTATCTAGGATGTAAAATTCTCTTTAGCACCTTTTCCCACTGCAGTTTATAGAATTGACCATATGACATTAACATTTTAAAAGCAAATGAAATATTTATGTATATCATGTATTCATACTTGACCCTAAGTATGGACCCTATAATCTGTAAAACTAAATTGATGATAAATCATGACTAACATTTCATGTCATATGGGTGGCATTCATTTCAAAATTTCCATGTAAAAATTGACATGCAACTTAGAAGAAAATTACTATATCTTCTATGCCCAAAGCTTGCATATCATAACGATAAACATTATACCTTCACATTTGTAATTGCAAGTCACATTACAACGTTTTACCTTTCACTAGTTCTTATATTCTATGTTACTAGAATTTTAGTGACATTACTACGCTGCCATTAAGTTATCCTTGCTTAATCACACTAATAAAACTAGTCACAACTGCTTTTGATAAAACCATACCTTCTACGCAACACTGTTATTTACAAAATATCTTGGCAATTTTACTTTGCACATGCATCAATGTTCTCAATATTTAAACAATGTAAAAGGGCATTGGTCCTATTTCTTTTTCACTAACCAATTCCAATCATTAAAGTAAGCATAACAAATAAGGATACATCTACTAGATGCTACATCAAAGGAACTTTAAAACAAAGTTTCCATGAAGTTATTCTCCAAGACAATAATTAATGGAATATGACCTCATTAAAAGATATAACCATCTTAATCCAATCATTGGCATTCACCATAGTTCTATTTCATGCAAAATGACATTTCATTTACATGTATGTATCTAATAAACATTCATTATGCAACATTACTAAACTGAATTCAATCACACAAAATTTTCGTGGTTAAATAAATTAGTAATTCTAATAGGTTCAAAATGTCATCCATATTTTTGTTTAGTGATGACAATGAAGAAACCATATTTCCACAACATAATGGACTTAACTGATTAGGTTTAATATGTTGTGTCACCATAGTATTCACATGCACTAGATGGAATTCTAAAGGATGAAATTAACATTATTGTTAAATGTAGAATGCATACTAGCTATCATCATCATTGAATCATCAACTTGTAGATTTGTGAAGTTTGAACAAACAATGTAATCAACAACATTTGGTTACCACTGGTTCTATCATTAAGTTGGTTGAACATACATAATGGATTTCATCTCATGCATTTTAATACATTATTAAACTATCAAATAATATTAGTTTCTCTCATCCTACCAGTTATCATTTATGTATGTTCATATGCAAAGCCACAATCCCTTACATAACAATGCATTTCTATTAAATCAATCTCTTTAAGGACACTACTATTATCATGATTTAAGTTCTTTGTAACATTCAAGAACTTACATTCATCTAGTACTAATTCATGAAAGGTAGTGCAATATTCTAAATAATAAATGCTACCAACCATCATAACCTCAATCAAAATTCACGACAAGACTCAATCAACCATTATTCATTATAGTAAATACCTACTACTTGAACCATTGTTTATCTTCAACATTCAAAGGGGTCCTTTTAATGTATTTTAAAGCATTCTTTTGTCCTCTTCAAGGAAAACCCCCACCTTTCTACATTCCTTTGCTATCACATAAAGCAATACATGCATTCATTCTTTTCTTGTAAATAGTTCATTATTACTCTAATCACTTTTATTCAATGCACCATTAAACATTATCACAAGAGTTTGCATGCATTACAATATCACTAATTACAATGTAACTATTAAAAAATGTTCATGATTTAGCTACAAAAAATGAAACGTAATTCATTATTGTCTTTTATCTACATAAAGACTAAAATACCATGAGTACAATTATTCTTTAGAATAAACATCACACTTGTTCATTTTCAACACAGTTATTAACACCATCATGCATCTCATATGAAATACAGTCAATTGCATGTAGAAATTCTCACTGTAGATTAATCTGATTATGCAATAGACTAAAGCAAAATACTTAATATACTTCTACAATCAAACTTACGGAAGCTTAATTGATTTGAGCAAGATCAAACAGAACACATATAACAGAGAAGAAGGATCAATACACATGAAACACATAATAATACTTTGGGGAAAGCCTCAGCTAAAAACCCTGCTATCTGTATTATCATACAAGTGGAAATATCTCAAGATTACACAAAGCTTTAGCTCTTGTAGCTATCCATCTCTCAGTACAGTCCCTCACACTGCTCATAGATAGACTATACAATTCATATGCTTTCTCCTCTACCCTCCAAGCCTCCTATTTCCTTATGCTATTTTCCCTGGGTGTTCCAACTGTAACCTTGTGTGACATTGATCTCACACACTGCTCCAACACACTATAAAACTGCGCAAATCTCAAGGAATGAATTCCTTCTGCATGCAAGAGATTCTCTTATAGGAAAATTCTTGCAAATGATTGTACACTATCCCTACCTTTAACCTCAACTAGGTCTTTGTCTGAACTGACATGCATGAGTTATTTATGAGAGAATATTCAGTTACCTGGAGTACACTAGTTTCCTGCATGCATGCATTAACTAACTAAACTCACAATTAGTTCCTCAAATTGTTTGGAACTAATTTAACGGACTTAAGTCAATTAACTGAGCTAACTAATTACAACTCAAATACAACTCACCCTTATCTCCTTAATTAAGGGTTAACTTCCACAATCAAACGGATAACTGTTGCATGACTTCACAAAAACTTCTAACTTGAATTTCTCCAACTAATTAACTCAAGGTGAATTAATTAATTATTTTCCAAGCAACTAGTGAGACTAAATTCGAATTTTAACTCAAGGACAAATTAAAATTGACCCACATCTGGTCTCTTCCCAGAGAAAGCTTCCTATGATGTCTTCATCCCAAGAATGTGATGCGAGCTTCTATTTTGCAAATAGACCGCTGTGTTTCATGCCTCAGCCCATAGAAGAAGTGGTAGGCCTTGGTCATGCAACATCACCTAAGATGCCCCCACAATCGTTCTGTTCTTCCTCTCAGCCACCCCATTATGTTGTGGGCTATTTGGTGACGGCAACTCCCATTTAATTCCTTCCACTGCACAGAAGTCCTTAAAATCTTGAGAGACATACGCTCCACCATTGTCACTTCTCAAGGCTTTAATCTTCTTCCATGATTCTTTCTCAACCAAAGCTTTGAACTGACAAAACTTTGAGAAGGTTTGATCCTTCTTTTGCATGAAATAGATCCAACATTTACGAGAAAAATCATCAATGAAAATCACATAATAGCTTTGTTTCGTGGTGGATGCTGCCGATAATGGTCCACACACATCAGTATGAACTTGCTCCATGATTGCTTCAGCTCAACTGTCTCAATCATCAAAGGAAAATTTGGCGTACTTTCCCAAGGTGCAACCTTTGCATGTGTCCACTTGCTCAAGTTCACCTTTAGGAAGTCCGGTAGAGATTTGTTGCATTATCTTCAAGGCCCTGTGATGCAAGTGGCCCAACCGCCTATGCCATAACTTGCCAATTTCTTGGCTTTGCACCAATTCTTCTTTCGAACTCAATGCAGCACAATCATATACCTTTAGCTTATAGAGATTCTTCACTCAAATCCCAATCCTCTTGGTCTGACCTGTGGCTATGTGTCTCAGGAATGCCTTTCCTTTACTGAAGACAACATCGTAGCCTTTTTCCTCCAACATCGTGACTGATACCAAGTTCTTATTCAGTCCATACACATACTTTACATTAGTCAGGGTGAGAGGAGCTCTATGCTCCCTCTGAAAAGCAACCATGCCTTCTCCCAAAACACGGTACTTTCCATCATCGCCCATCTCTATGCACATCTTGAGGTCTTTCTCCTCCAAGGTACTAAATAAACTTTTATCGACAGTCATGTGGAATGAGGTTCCACTCTCAAGATACCAAACACAACCCACCATTGATGAAACCATACATGCGATGAGGGTAAAATCCAATTCAAACTGAGAGGCGAGTGCCTCACCTTCTGATCCTTTTGAGGATCCCTTCTTGGATTTCTTCAATGGACAATTAGTTTCATAACAGCCCACCTCATGACAATTAAAGCATCTCACTTTATATTTGTCAATCTTCTTCTCTCCATGAGAAGAACTCGATTTGGAATGGGAAGCATTCCCTTTCTCTTTCCTTGCCTTACTTGCTAAGGCTAGATTTTCTTCATCATGATGCTTAGATGAAGAACCATCTCTGGTGCTCCTCCTGCATCAGATCCGACCATAGTCGTTCCCAATCCGGCATTTTCTCTCTTCCATTCACAAAGTCCTGGTAGCTATGCCATCTCTTAGGAAGACCGAGGAGAGAAAGACTCACCATATCATCATTGGCTGTCATTATTCCCACACTATCAAGCTCATCTCTACAGATGGTGAGCTTGTTCATATATGTAGAAATAGTGTCGCCCTTCTCACACTTGATTTTCCGAAGCTTATCCTTGAGCGCCAGTTTCCTCTAGTCGCTACTGTTCTAATATAGGTCCTTCAATGTCTTCAACATTGAAAACGAAGTCTCCTTCCCATGGAGACTCGAGACAATATTGTCTCGAACACACTCCAGAAGAATCCTTCTTGCCTTCTCCACACACTTCTTCCATTCAACCAATCCTTGTGCATTAGCTGCAACTGGCTTGGAGACTTCTTGATCAATGAAATCCTTCAAACCATTGTCTTCTAATACCACTTCCATGTGATCCTTCCATGTTATGTAATTCGAGCTGCCATCCAGAGCATACTCGAGTCTCAAGCCATTGAATGGCATTGGTGAACTTTGAGGTATGATAAGAATTCGATTTTGTACTTGCAATCAAGAACTTCAAACTTTGAATTTCCCTTCTCAGTATACTGTTCACAACTTTGATCACCCTTGCTTTGATACCATGTAGAAATTCTCACTGTAGATTAACCTGATTATGCAATAGACTAAAGAAAAATACTTAATCTACTTCGACAATCAAAATTGTAGAAGCTTAATCGATTTGAGCAAGGTCAAACATAACAAATATAACAGAGAAGAAGAATCAATACACATGAAACATAGAAGAATACTTTGGGGGAAGCCTCAGCTAGAAACCCCGCTATCTGTATTATCATACAAGTGGAAATATCTTAGGATTACACAAAGCTTTATCTCTCACAGCTATCCATCTCTCAGTACAATCCCTCACATTGCTTATAGATAGATTAGACAACTCATATGCCTTCTCCTCTACCCTCCAAGCCTCCTATTTCCTTGCGTTGTTTTCCCTGGGTGTTCCAGCTGTAACCTTCTGTGACATTGATCTCACACATTGCTCCAACACACTGTAAAACTATGCAAATCTCAAGGAATGAATTCCTTCTGCATACAAGAGATTTTCTTATAGGAAAATTCTTGTAATTGATAGTACCCTATCCCTGCCTTTAAACTCAACTGGGTCTTTGTCTGAACTGACATGCGTGAGTTATTTATGGGAGAATATTTAGTTATCTGGAGTACACTAGTTTCATGCATGCATGCATTAACTAACTGAACTCACAATTAGTTCCTCAAATTGTTTGGGACTAATTTAACTGGACTTAACTCAGCTAATTTAGCTAACTAATTACAACTCAAATACAAGTCATCCTTGTCTCCTTAATTAAGGGATAACTTCCTCAATCAAATGGATAACTGTTGCATGACTTCACAAAAACTTCTAGCTTGAATTTCTCCAACTAATTAACTCAAGATGAATTAATTAATTATTTTCCAAGCAGCTGGTAAGACTAAATTCGAATTTTAATTTTGAATTTTAATTCAAGGACAAATTAAAATTGGAATATTCTTGTTGCCACATTTCAACATTGCATACTTTGCCATGTAATTTTCGTTAGTGTCATAGATAAGCTTGTATCCATTAGCATCATGCCTCTACATCACATTATTTTAGAATCACAAAAGGTTCTAGACTTGTTGCAATTTTGGCTCGGATACTAAATGTAACATCCCCCAGTAAGCCTTGTGTAAAAATAAATAGGATTATATATATTTTTATTGAATCTACTGGCATGTAATATTCCCAATAACTTATTTCATATTCCTTAACTGACCATTAGATAAAATCATTGTCATCACATAAATTAACTTTAGAAATAGAATAACAAGTCACATAATGTAACAACCATTGTTGCAGCATATTAACACAAAGGTCCATGTTGTAATCTTACCTCATTATCGTTGTCCATTTAACTAGGCTAGTTAATAACATCTTTGATGATATAAGTGTCAACGTCATGCAAGGAAGCAACATCATTAGAATGGTATAATATTCAAACACATCAATGGATAGGGATATACCCTGGAAACCCCATAGAGAAAAACCAACAAAAAAATATTTTATTAAACATTTCATGAAGGTGTTAACCCCTTACTCAATGCTAGTAAGAGATTCCACACCTTGATCATTGTTAAAAATTTTACAAATAAATATCATCTTAAATTCAAACATATCTAGCTAGAGGCCATTACATTAATCATGCTATTATTTACCCCACAATTCCTAGAGCATTGTGTCTTCACGGTCTAGTTGTTCCCTGCAGTGGATTATCTTGTGTTTGACAATCCATCAACTTGCATGGAACATTAGTTCATTGATTGTCATAATGTTAAATATGATTCATCCTTTGAATAAACCACAATCATTTCCCACGATTACTATCGACAACAAGCTTTATCATCATGAATTATATTCAATGTCCGTTTATCAAAATCAAATAATCAAACTTTACTAGTTATGCTTTAAACAAATTTTCATGTTCTTCTTTCTTGCACATGATAATAGCATTAAAATATGTCTTTAATATTTTATTTTATCCGCATATTCAAGTGAATAACCAATTTTTGACACATGCACAAATAAAGTGTATGAAGAGTATCGAGACATGACTTTATTGACACTACACACACATTAATCAAAAGCACGTGATTACAAAAAATATCTATTTATCCATTCATTCATATGGTTATGAAACATGTCTAACCATCCAAATCCCACATCCATAAAGTAAAATGCATAAATATCACCAAGGCATGCTCATTTATCCCTACTTCACATATATCATAGGAAAGGGAAATGGTTACATTTTACTCCTGCGTACAAGAACACAATAGTATTTACAAGAATCACCATGGTTATCACCATCTATTTGCACAAGAATATTGAGATCTTTTCAAAAGATAAACACCATAGCAGCTATTATATCTTATGCATAAGAACACATTCAATTCCAAAATAAAAACCACCACAACTACCCATATTTTTAAAGGAAAACTATCACATTAGCTATGATCTTTGTGAATGTAAATACATATTATTTTTCCATAATAAATTAGCCCAATAGTTATTATCTTAGTGCATATAAATACATTATTTTAACACAATAGCTATTCTTTTTGTACATGCAAAGACAATTATTTTCCGAGAAATCTAACACAATAGCTATCCTTTTTGTACATTCAAATACATATTTCTTTTACAAGAAATTCTAATATGATAACTATTTTTTTTCTACATGCAAATATGATTTTATTTTACAAGAAATTATAACACAATAATTGTTCTTATTGTGCATGCAAAAACATATTTTTTTCAAGAAAATATTTTAACATCTTTATCTTTTTATGAGCAAGGTTCACATGTATTATACTTCAAGAAAATGTCATGTTTTTTTTATCTTTTTATGTATAAGGTTTCATATGCATTTTTTTTCCAAGAAAACAACAAAGCTAGCTTATATTTTAGGCACAAGGTTCATATGCAATCTTCTTCCAAATAACAAAGCTAACTTCACTTTTAATCTGCTCAATGAAATTGACCAAGTTAACATAACTTATCTTTCATTTGATGACTAGAATTTGTTGTGTGACCTCAGCTATAGTGACACCTCATTTTCTTTTCTCCATATAACAATAAAAAACAACGAACAACACCAAGCTCTTGAAAAATCTGAGAGGTTATCATTTTGTAAATATTTTTGTACAACCTACAACACGGAATCATTATAAATGCTTTGATGCAACATATGGCTAGCAAAGATTCCCGTGTTTAAGTAGTATTAGTAACAAAAGTTTTTGTTAGGTGGATCAAAATTACGCACAAACACACATGAGAACTCAACCATCAATGAGCATCCTATTTGCACATCATGGATGGTAGACATTTATTGTCGTGGGTTTGTTATCTCCATACATATCTTGAATCAGTATAAACTAAGCCTACTCGACTAACACAACAAAAGGAATTAAAATGAGGAATCTGAACTAAAGGTCTCTCTACTATGATTTTTCACATTCTTTATGTCTATAGACAACCAAAACAAAACAAATAAACATTGTGTATGGTCGTTCTCTCCTCAACACAAAGTTTCCCAAAATTGTATGATAATCGTTCCCTTTTTCATAGCAGAGGTCTATGGTGAATAAAGAATGAAAAGGGTGGTTATCAAGTATGGTTTAATTTTAACTGATATTCAATATTCATTATACATAATAAATTAGTAATTTTTATCAATATTGTAAATACATGAGTTTTTACAGAGTAGGGATATTTATTCCCAAAAAAAATATTATGATAAATATTTTATTAAAATGAATATATAAAATGTTTTGTTTTTTTTAAAATTAATAATTTTTATTGATTATAAAATTTTAAAACTACACCATTATTATCACAATCATTTAATGTTTTTATTATTAAAATATTTTATTTTATATAATTTATTATATTATATTGCGTTGCACTAATTTACATTTACACAACTGGGCTATCTATGGACTATTTTAAAAAGCAAAAAAAATGTTGCATGAGGAATGGTTTAGTGTAAATAAATATGTTATTGCGTGATGAATGAATAAGTTTAACGAAATCAAGTCTTAGGGAGAATTCAAAGCTATTAAAACTTTTTTTTCTCTCTTTTCTTTACCTAGAAAATATGCTTTTGACTGAAATTTTGACATCATAATTTTTTTTTATAACAATCATAATAAAGTCAAACATTTCATCATTCTCAATCCCCATTTTTCTTTGTGATTATTATTTGATTTACTTGGTTGATTACATTACTTGTGCAAGGTGGTCATGGTCATTTTCTGTCCATTCTAATTTACAATCATGCAAATCCTTTACAATTTCTTTTTTTCTAAATGTATAATTGCCATGCTCTTGGCGTCATTACCCAAGCTGGGATTATAATCCTAATCCATGTGCATTAAATTTTATTTTCTCTTGTTTACACTTTGTATATCTCTATATTTCCTTTTCCCTTACATTTCATATTCTCTTTTTTCTTGCTTCTATACATCTATATGCATTTGAATTCCTATCCAATATATATATTTCATAAATATATATATATTATTATATTCCACTACATATACATTACATATCAATTTAATGTTACATTCTAAACTTATACCTTTTTACCTTTTTGGCCTTTACAAAATGTTACACTTTAGTCTCATGACTTTGGCATGACATACATATTTCATATATGTTGATATGTAATAATATATTGACCATGGGTTGTCTTGCGCTCTGATCACATTTTCCATGTGATGGTCGAAACTATAAACATTACCTTTATTATATACATTATATATGATGACATCCAAGATGGTTTCCACATATATTATCATCTCATGATCTCTGTTTAGTGGCTTGGGACCCCATTACACTCGTGGAACCCTAGACAACAATGGATTTTAATGGTGTAGATTCGTTCACGCAAGATGGAAAATGGAGATTGCAAGGGTGGGAGTTAGGGTAACTACCATACTATTATGCAACCAACTAACAAAAACATAGAAAATATAGATCAACGACTTCAAAATCAACCTCTTCAAGGGGGAAACCTCCTTTACATTACACAAATGAAGAATTCTTGGATGATACAGATGAATATACCTACTTTCTCTATATAGGAGTCTAAGGGGTCACAATATAATCAAAGCTAACATAACAATAATATTGTAAGGGCACAACAATAACAATAGTGGGCTTCTATGTGGCACAATAATAACAATATGGGGACTACATGGGCACAACAATATAATAAGGGGATTGCACTAATAATAATAAGGGACTACACTATCAATATAGGGACCTAACATGCCCCTCTCCTAAGAAAAGTGTTGTCCTCAACACTCGAGAAGTTCTAGATACTTCTGTATAAAGTTCTCATCCTCTCATGCCAAATATTTAGTGGTTAAGTTCTTCCACTTGATGAGATACTCTGAAATTGATCGATTTCGTAGCTGCTGAGTTCTTATTTCCATGATTGCTTCAGGTTCCAATATGATTTTTCCTTCCTTGTTAAGTTCCAATAATATTGTTTGAACTAGGAGCTTGTCACCTATAACCTTATTTAAGCATGAAACATGGAAAACTAGTTGCATTCAGGAAGATGCAGGAAGCTCCAATTTGTAGGCCATAGTACCAATCTTTTGCAACACCTTGTAAGGACCATAATACTTTGGTGATAATTTATTATCCTTCTTAGCTTGCTTGAGGGAAATTTGTTGGTATGGTTGTAGTCGTAAAAATAACCAATCGCCTAAAAAAAACTTCTTTCACTGCGATGTTGATATATTTTTTATTTCATTTGATTTTGCGCCAAATTTAGGTTATCCTTTAAGAGTTGGAGAGCTTGTTGTTGATGCTTGATGTGATCTTCCATTACTAGAACCTTAGAGTTTTCTCTTAAAGATGATGTGATGGATGGTGTATGATATCCATAAAGTGCCATACATGGGTTCATTTTTGCTGAAGCATTATACCACCATTCAACCAGAAGTAACCACTTAACCCATTGTGTTTTGTTATCATATAAGAACCAATGAAGATATCCTTCCAAAAATTTGTTCACTATATCTGTTTGTCCATCTATCTTGAGAGTTTGAGGAGTTGTAATTCCTACCAATGCACTACAAGATATGGTTGGATTCATTTCTTCTTTCTATGGGGTTGGTTTCTGGTGTATATCCTCTTCTTTTGACATTTCTTAATCCTTTTCTTCATCCTCTTCAAAATTTATGTAAATTAATTTCTTCTCAACACACTTATGACCTTTAGTGTATTTGCTATCACAACTGTAACAAATCCCTTTTTCTCCTTTTTCTTCGATTTGTTGTGGTGTAAGCCTTGTAGGTTGTGGAAGACTAGGAGAAGCAACACTTCCATCTTTATATGATGAGTGGTAGACTTACTTGTTGCCATAATTTTTCTTTCAAATTTTCTTGCCATCCTAAATGCCTTCTCCAATGGATCAAGTTCCCAAAGGCAAACATCATGTTGGATGTTATCTTTTAATTTCCCTATCGAGACATCAATCCTGTGCTCCTCTAGAATATCGATTACAATAATATTCAATTTTTGGAAGTTCTCAATGTGCTCTACCATTGAACCCTTTTGTTTGAGATTTATCAATTGGTTAAAGAAGGTGTTGCTCTTTGTATCCTCATAATGTGCTATCATTTCCTCCATAAAAATGACCAAGTGACAATTTTTTTATGCGAGAAAAGTGATCGATACCATGAAAATTGACTGGGTTCTAAATATAAAGTTGTGATATGTACCTTTTGTGTGTTTTGCATATTATCAAGATCAAAATATTTCTCCATCTGTAGTATCCATGTTACGGTATCCTTGCCATCAAAATTACTCATATCAATCTTTATAATATGGTGGGTCTTCAATCCAACGTTAGATTCTATGAAATCATGATTAACATTTCTTTTGTTCTCATCATGAGTTTCATCTACTACCTTTTCACCATTAGGAGGCCTTTCTTATAGCAAGTTTGTCCCACCTTCCTTCAAACCTTCCATGTCTTTCTTCAAATATTCCATGAATTTTCCCCAAATATGCTTCAATATCATCGATATTAGCTTCCATGGCATAGTTACAACTATTTGTCTTAGCTTCGATCGCATTCTTCAAATCATCCATCCAATTTTTCTTACTGGTTGTTTCTATTTTCTTGATTCTAGTCATTATTTTTCTTTCTTTTAGGAGCTAAATATTTAAACGACTGTAACTCTGTAATTTCAGATCTCCAAGTTATAAAATTTTGGCCTATGGTAGCCCTGTCAGTCTTCTTTCTTTCACCACAAGCTGGATCGAGATTGCATTGTCCAAGAAAGAATTATGCCTAATATCCCACAGTGGCCTGATTATAGATATGATCAGTAGAGAGAAATTTTACAAAGTTCCACGTGTCCCTGTTTCCACCTTCAAACCTTCAAATGATACTCAATAAACTATAGTCCATTTTATTTCTGTCACTTTTTACAAAATTTGAATCTGATGCTCAAAGAGAGAGTTATGACAATTTTCCCAAGGTCAGGTGTTTGAGATGGAATTTGAGAGCCTACAAAAACCCTAACTTCTTAGCTCATATCTCCAAAAATATAGTGAACCAAGATCTCAAATTTTTATACAAGGTTTCGTATGATTTCATCTCAAATGGGTTTGAATTTTAGCCTTTTAAGTTTCGTAGAAGAAACGTTATAGGAATACTTCCATGATGCCTCTTTGCGATGGAATTTTGGGGCCTGCAAAACCATGACTTCCTCAGCTCATATCTCATAAAACATAGCGAGACAAGATCTGAAATTTTGACACGTGGTTCAGCGAGATTTCAGATCAAATGGGTTTTAATTTTAGCTTCTGAAACTTTGTATAAAAAAGTTATAGTGACAATTCCACAATGACCTATTTAAAACACGAAACCCTAGAATCCAAAGCTTTGATACCAAATGTTATGCAACCAACTCACAAAAAGATAGAAAACATAGATCAACGACTTCAAAATCAGCCTCTTCAAGGGGGAAACCTTTACATTATACAAATGGACAATTCTTGGATGATAAAAATGGCAAGACCTCCTTTCTATATATAGGAGTCTAAGGGGTCACAATATAATCAGAGCCGACATAACAATAATATTTTAAGGGTACAACAATAACAATACTGGGCTTCTATGGGGCACAATAATAACAATATGGGGACTACATGGGCACAACAATACAATAAGGGGGTTGCACTAATAACAATAAGGGGCTACACTAGCAGTATAGGGACCTAACACTTACCCAGACTCGTTGTCACAGTTTCATTGTGTTGAATTAATTTTTGTATTGAGGAGGAGCTCTGCAACTCTATTCAAATCGTACCATGTCCAAATGTTTTCTCCTTGAATCTTAAATATATCTCCATTGAATTTCATGGTGACACTACATAACCTAACCCTTCAAATTCTAGATGTATTGTTTTTCTGGTTAAGGAGAAATGTTAGCTCATCTATGGTAAGTTTTCTAGGATTCTATGTGTTTCCATACTTGTATGCCACTTGTGTTTTACTTTTCCCCTGCATCTAATATTCAACATCATTTCTAACAAGCGCTTGATTTCTTACATGTATTGTAATAGACTCAGCTTAAACATTCATTTAATAAAGGTTAATAAAGGAAAAATAAGGCCAAGGTTAGAGGACACATATTCCAAGTTGAATGTTGGGAAAATCACTATAGTGGGCATCACTTTCGGTTTATTTATGGCTATGGGAATTGGCAAAGGAATTGTAAAAGGAAAAAAGGAAATAATTGGCATTTAATTATGAAAATAAAGGAAAATAGAAGAAAAGGAAGGTGAAGAGACACAAATTTTCATGCTAAGGAAATTAGAAGCAACGTTAAGGAAAATGAAGAAAAAAGAGACATCAATAATAAAAAGGCTTTAGAGAACTAGTTGAAAACTTTGTCCGTTTTATTTTCGAATTAGTTTCAAAGACAGAGAGGGAGAACTAGGAGGAGAAAGCAAGGAAGCAAGAAAAGCAAGGAAGAGGAAATCAAAGGAAGGCAAAGGAGAAGCAATGATAAGGTTGGATTAGTGGCTTTAGCAAGAAGCTTTTGCAGGGAACATGTTACATATGTGATTTCCTAGCTAAGGTGTGAATGCATGGTTCATACATTTGTGTATTTGATTCATTTGTTGTCATTGGCATGTGTTTTTCCTGGTTTGATAGTGGTTTCATTCTTACTTTTCCATTTCCTGGATAGCCATGGTGTAACAATCCCTAGTTGTTTTTCCATGTAAATAAAATAAGACCAAGGTCATGGGACATGTATTCCAAGCTGAATGTTGAGAAAAACATAGCGATGGATATCACTTGTGATTAATAAATATCTATGGAAATTATCAAAGGCATTGACAAAGGAAAAGAATCAATAATTGGCATTTTTTAATGAAAATAAAGTAAAATAGGAGAAAAGGAAGGTGAAGATAGGGTGATTTGCATGCTAAGGAAATTAGAGGAAAAATGAAGGAAAAAGAATAAAATGGAGGCCTCAATGATAAAAAGGCTTATGAGTATCAGTTCAAAGCATTTGTTGTTTTAGCTTTTTATCAGCTCAACTTTGGAGCTCTCATTTCATTGTCTCATTATCTCATACGCTTGCACACTTTGAGGAATCTTGGAGCATTCTTGGAGCACTTTGGCATATAGTTTGGATTTGGAACAAGAAGGAAAGGGAAAGAAAGAAAGTGAAAGGGAACAATTGGATCAATAACTATAACTAGATTGCCTTGTAGGTAACATATTGCATGTGTGATTTCCTTGCTAATTTCTGGATGCATAGTATATGCATGTGATTTTCTGGTTATGTGTTGTCATTGGCATGGATATTTTCCTAGAGTGAAAGTGGTTTTAGCCTTACTTTCTATTTCCTGGATAGCCATGGTTTTGTGGGATTTTCCACTTGATTGTTGTACTGATTGGTGCTCGTGTTCCTTATGGATGTGGGTTGGAACAAACACTTTGGAAGCTCTGAAATGGCTTGGGTTCAGTTACTAGTCCTAGAGCTAGATTGGGACAAATGCTTTAGAGCCCTTGGTGGGTTGAGTTACTAGTCCCTAAAGTTGAGTTGGACAAATGCTCTGGAGCCCTAGAAATATGTGGGTTGAGTTACTAGTCCCTAGAGCCCTAGAAAACTTGGGTAGAGACCAATCGTGTTGATGTTAGTGATATCTGACCGTAGAGGTAGAATCACCATGGTTGAGGGTTGAGGTGGTTTGGCCTCTGAAAGCCCTGGTTTGGTTTACTCCATGAGGTAACAAATTCATGTTTAGAATATGGCACAGGGGTGATTGGATGAAACAAATATTTGGTTCAACCCAATCTATAGTCACATGGTATGTGGAAGTCCCTGATTTGGTTGTTATTTTCATATATTAATTAGAGATATTATTTTATTGTGATTCATGTATACTTGTAGTGACTATTTTGGTGATATTATGCTTAAGTTGAGATGTTTTTTGCACTAGATATTTGATATTTATTTGTTGGTTACATGGTGCATGTTATCTATGTCTCATGTCATGATTTGTTTAGTTATCTAATGTTTGATGAATATATGGGATAAAAATTATTGTTGCAACTATGTGGAGAGGGCATAAAGGCTTCTTGGTGATTCCTAGATGAATATCGGACTCGTATGATCATATATGCATTCATGACCTATAGCTTACATTTATTCCATGTGTTTGACGAAATGTATAGTGTGCTCTAGGTGGTATAGGTCATGTTCTTCCTTCAAGTTTGAATTATTAGCATTATCGTTATGAGAAATATGATTATAGAAAGTTACTAGAAGTTCTATGTAGTGGTATGGAGACTAGACTAGAAAAGTGACTCAGATTATGGGACTGTAGGCATAGAACTTGAGATCTGAGGTCACAATCACATGAATAAATCCTTGTGAGTGTGGTTGGAGGCCCGTAACCACATGCAAGCAGTTTCAAGGGTGAGATAATAGGTACAGGTCCGTGAAACAGGGTTCGAACTCAAAGATTGACCACTTGGGGTGTTTCTTTAGCTTTTAGGTGATTTGTAGTCCTTGTAGGATGTCCGTTTGTGGTTAGTTTGTAGGCCCCACTTCCTTAACTAGAACTAGAATATCAGGTCAAGTCATGGTGGAACTCATCTCATGTTTACCTTGGCGAGCTCCTGAATTTCAGTAAATGTGGGAAGGGGTGGGTACAAAGTGGTATCAAAGAAATTTTGCAACACTGGACCTATGTTAGAAAATAATTAACAGAGTAATGAAATACACAAAATATTATAGAAACATAAATGCAGAAATGCATAGAACAAGAGAGACACATATATACATGGTTCATCCAATTTTGGTTACGTCCATGGAGAAAAAACTAGTCGTTCATTTATATTATCTACAAAAATGAAAAGATACAACCTACAATAAATCGGCTATAAGTTTCTCTTCACTCAAACATAGTCTCCTCTCTCTTCCTTGCTCAAAACAATAATAATCATCTGCAATGCAATTCCCTCATATAAACCGAGGGGTTGCCTTCTAGGAAAAAAGACCATAAATTAAACATAAATTCTAACGTCAGATCATTCACCTAATGAATGGCTAAGATTGACTACGAAATTACAATATTTTACAAGGAAAATTTTCATATATTTTTATCTTTAGGGGCGCTTCCCCTAAACCCCTGCTAGGGGTTGCTCCAAACATGTATCCTCCCCCCCTGGAACCCCCTAGGCAATAATAGTGTGGGGGGGGGTGGGGGATGGGGGGTGAGGGGGCGGGAGCCCCCCCATCAGGGATTGGGATTCAAACATGATTGAATAAAGACCTTTGATTTAGGAAGATAATGAGGCTCCACATTCAACAGGCCTCAGGGTAGATTTGATTGTTAGGTATGCATGTCCAATTGTCTATGTGTTTATCAAGCATATATGTTGACTATTTATCGTTATGGTCATTGTCACAGTTGTGCCATCATGTAGAGATCAATGATGTTGGCATGTTGAGATGATTGATATGTTGATGCTATAGATATATAGTGTGCTAATATGGAATGATTTGTGCAGATGAGATAGCCTCCCCTAAACTTCACTAAGGTATGTTTGATTATCTTTATATTTGGTTTATCTAACATGGTATGTTTGTAGGAAGATGGAGATTGGAGATGAAAAGCAAGATGATGGATTATAGTTCATGTGACTCTCCTTATAGATCAGATGAGAAACAAAGAGATGAGTACTCTCTTAACATAGAAGATGCCTTGAGAAGTTTAAAGGCATAAATCAAAATTTGCAAAGCAAATAATAACAGGATCATTCAGGCACAGGGAAGACTTACTAGATCTTAGGAAAATCAAGCAGAGATAAATGTGGTGACCCTTTAGAGCTTATCAGATTGGTAGAGATAGTGGCAATGATAGATCAATTATGGAATGGAGTAAAGGAAAAATGGGGCATATGGTAGCAGGTATCATAGAGGACACATGACAAACATGGATGACATAGTCAGAGGTGGTAGATGGATGGATACACCTAATAGGAGAGGTAGTGCTTATGTGTTCTATTCTAGTTCTATATCAAAGAGAAAACATGGTCATCATCACTATAATCCTTACAAGAATGGTGAGAAGCAGTACCTCCCAGATGAGTTCAAGAAAGCCAAACCTCCCACCTTTGATGGAGAGCTAAAGAAACCATATGATGTAGAAGCATGGCTTCTTGGGATGAAAACGTTCTTTGAGATGCATGATTATACAGAGAGTATGAAAGCCTAGATAGCCATTTTCAGTCTCAAGAGAAAAGTGGACATCTGGTGGGAAGATGTGAAGAGTGCCAGAGGTATCAAGATAGAAGAGTTGAGTTGGCATGATTTTAAGAGACTATTTAGAAAGAAGTATGTTGGGGCTTGGTTTTGCCCAATTTTGACACCCTTTTCCATACTTTATCTCTCCCATTTTGAACTATATTTAACCTCTATTATGCCTATTTCAGTTATAATACTTAGGTTTTTTCCAAAAGGGTGTCATAGGCTGAAGGTATGCAAATTAACATGAAAAAGTGTCTTTTATCTTAACTTTAAGTGTTCCTTACAACTAGTTGTTCTTTATTTAATTACCTTGCCAACTAATCTAGAGTTCTTGCACAGATTTGTTTTGTTTCGGAAACAAGCCCGGATTTCCTATAGATAGTTGTGCGATCCTATTTCATGCAAACACTCTAGAATTCCTACAATTGTGGATTTCCTATAACTGCCTAGATTTCCTGTAGCAACATCGGCAGTTAGCCATGTTCCACAAATATCTAAGTCAAACGGGAACATGGGTTTTGTGGGGAATTGATCACATATGGATGTTGTCCTATTGGCCGTTTCAAATCTGCTAACGATATTGCCTAGATTCATAAACATTCTCTCATTGGTTGTTTGGAGGAAAGCTACAACCATGTAACGAATTTAGTGTAATCCATGCTTTCAGTCATGGATTAGACTCAGTATGGCTAAATTGTATATTTTGTAACAGGATTGTTAGCTGATTTCTTAGATTAGTAGTCTTGGTTACTTTGAGCCATATATGGGATTTTATCAATGTATAAATTATGTTCTATTTTATATGATAGGGGGATGCTGGGTTGGTTTAAGCTAAGACTGTATATCATATTGTACTCGACTATATTTTTTTTCAGATTAACACAATATTATATGTTCTGTCTATTTCAGTGAGTAACCTCTTCTAATTTGAAGGGGTTGTGAGTAAGGGAGGGCCCCCTTTGCTCACAACTCCCGTAGTCTAGTGTTTATGCATTTTATTTATGTTATGTAGTAACAATTAGATCGTATAGCTAATGCACTCTTTCTGATATATCAGTAGAAATTGATTAAATGAACTAGTTTCCTGTTAATGTCTGGAATTCAATTAATGAAGATTTGATTTATAATGTTGAGTTAACTTTTGAGTTTGTTGTAAGTTGATTTCTGCATCTTTTCCTAATCATTATCAGCAATCTTAAGAATTGCAGAGGGATGTTTAATCCACTATATAGCCTTTGTTGCTAAGTGATTGATGTAGGAAAGAGTCATTGGTTTTGTATGATTGAATAATTAGATTAATCAACACTCACAATTTTAAGCATGCATATATTTTGCACAACATCTCACAAGCTTACCTACCCTAGGTTGATGATTTATGTTAATCAAATTATAAGGTTATAATTTGACTCAACATTTTGGCATCGTTGTAAGGGAGGTGCTAAAGGGATAATACCGAAGTGTTTTTTTTTATTACATGCATTGTTTGGAATTTTCAGGACTAGGGTTGTCGAAGTGGTAAGACGAAGGAAAAAGCCTACACATCAGAGGAGGTCAGAAATTCACCAAATTCATGTCTTGATTGTTTGGTAAGTAATTTCTTTTGAATTTGTTTGCATAGTAGATGATTGGGTCCAACATCTACAATTGTCTTTTGTGGTGGTGTGAGAACCACTTCATTTACTAATACATTGGCAAGGAAAAATGAGTCTGCAAGATATAAGGAAGAAAGGGAAGAAGAGTCTGGACAAGAGGTTTGTGGTTCTGAAAAGAGCCAGGAACATATTCCTGCTTCTACATAAGCCACTTCTATAGGAAAATATTCTATTTCTACCCATTTTGAATCTCCTCTCATAAGGAAAAAAACATCTTTCCTCATTGGTCAGCTTGAAAAGGATTTCCTTGGAAATCCTATTCAAGAACCCGAATTTGAAACCATTGATTTTGTAGAATCCATAGTTTACGAAGGCCCCACTTCATTTTGGTCCAAAATGGCTCAAGAGGAGGGGACTGGTCACACAGATGGATATGATGAGAAATAATAAGAACTGTTCACCTTCAAATTCCCTATTAGAGAGGCTGATGGAGCTACTCAAATGAAGAATATTCCTCCTTCATCCTTGCCTAACTTTCATGGGGTTCCTGATGAGCCCCGAATTGGGTAACTTATTGGGCTCATTTTCCCTGATTGTCCTTGTTCAATCCTCCATTTTTCATATATTATGCATTTTTTTAGTATGTTTATGTCATTTGAACGAATAAGGGTGGTCACTCTACCTAGGAGGCTAATACATGGCTATTTCAGGTTTTTTGGACAAATGTTGGAGCAAAACTGAGGAATCATGGGCTAGGTGACAGCCAAGCTTGAGGTGAGGATTCGTAGGGGGTTTGTCTTTGACATTAAAGGGCCCTTCCTCGGGATCTCCACCCTCAACTCCGAGCTCACAAGCCACCAAAACGGATCCTAAAGGCAGCCAAGCAGATTTTGGAAAAGGGATTCTCTACTAGCAGTTGGGACAACTGAGTCCCTTGAACTTAGGAGGCCTGCTAGGCCCCTTGTGAAGTAAAAATAAGAAGGCCTCAGCCTTCGTAGTTCACTTTTGAAACCATTTCATTTTTTGCACTATCGTGCTGTCACTTTCAACTCGTTTTCTTGTAGCCATTGTGGCATAACTTTCGGTTGATGACTATTTTTTGATAATGACAAGCAGTCCTATTTTGTATAAGCTCTGAGTTCTTTATAGGAGCCCTAGCTCTTAGGGTTGGGCCCAACCTGAGAGCCAAGGCCTCCTTTATGTATTGTTATTTTTCCTTTATGCATCGTTGTTTCTCCTTTGTGCATTTGCAAAATTATTTCTATTAGGTAGATTAAATTGTGCTGATTAACTAGGTCACTGTGGATGGTTAGAAAGGCTTCTGATGTTTAGATTAGGTTGTTAGGATATCAACAGGGAAAAATCTCCAGAGAAAGGCCAACGAGCACCTTTGGTTTCACCTCCCCCTCTTAGGATCAGGGGTTGGGATCAAAGTAACCTTGCTATCCCAAAAAAACCACTATTTTTGCTTTGCCATGCAATCACTAGTGCACAGTTTTCGTTTGCAGAAGTTGGTTACATGTTCAAATCTTTGAAATGTTTCGTTGCATAGTTAATATATATGGTTCCCTTGCAAATAAAGCTTCTGTTCATTCACTTTACTGATAGCTAGATCAGATTAGGTTGGTATATCTAGGACTTTGATTACTTGCAAGTTTTTATTGGTTCAATTGGAAATACACAGTGTAGAGCACCTCTACCACTTCTTCATCCACCTAAACTTCATCAAAACCATCTGTTCCATCTCCTAATTGTGTTTCTCGCCTCACATTTGTCATCTTGCCCACATAACCCTACCTTTTTTTGCAACCATTGTTTTAGCCTTCTTTGAGCAAATTCAGCCATATACACCTTCTCCCAACTCTATCCACCAATCCTTGGACCACTTCATACCCGTATCCTACCTCCATACCCATTCCTTCATCTTTCCTCACTCATCCATCCTCCAAAATCCCATTTCTAAACATCCTGTAGAAATTTCTGAACATCCTGTAGAACCCCTGCAGACTTCCTGTAGAAGCTCACAAATGAAGTTTCTTGATAGCCAAACTCTATGAAACTCTCTGGAAGGGTGTTAGGTACCCCTTAGGCCCTCTCTGAACCTTCCCGACCTCTTCCAAGCATTTCTCCTCATCGATCCACCTCTGCACAGTCAAGAACGGTGAAAGCCTATGCATGATAAATCTGACGACTTATTCAAAAATACAAAAAGATGTTTTCTTCATATAGAGGTAGTCTAGACACATGTATTTTACCTTCATAGAAGTAATGGCATCTCTTTCAGTAGCTTACATTCTCTTCTTTACATAAGTAGGACTAGCTAGTAGAATTAGGGTTTTCTAGGGTTTGCGCTTTCCTTCAGTTTTTCAGTTTCTTTTCGCAAGAAGATTAGCTTCCTTCGAGTTAGCTTCCATCCATCAGTTAACAAGCTTCTTTTCAAAGCTCATAGAAGTTGGCTTCAGCCCCTAGCAGACTTGTGCTAGCTGACCAAGTGACAGCTGCGGCAAGAGCTAGTACTTGTGCATACAACACCGTCACTTCCAAGTTTGTTACGAACTACCGGGTTGACAAAAGTAAAGAAGGGAGTCCCAGGAGTTACAACATTATTGCTGCAATACTGGAGCTCACGAATATTTTTGGCACTGTTATCGGGGAAGCGTCGGAGTATTGGTGATTCTTTCTTTTCTTCTATTTTCTCCTACAACCTTCTGCTAAGTATTTTATTTCATTTCCATTCTGCAATTTCATTTCTGCAAAAGTAGAGTAGACATTTCCTGCTTTCATAGATTAGCATTTCAATTCTGCAATTTCAATTCTACAAGCGTAGCTTAGCATTTCAATTCCAAAATTTCAATTCTACAATTTCATTCCAGCAAAATAGATTAGTCCTTTCCTGTTTTCATTTCCATTGCACATTTTCATTTCAGAAAGATAGTTAGTTGCAGCAGCTATTTTAGTTTTGCAGGTACCAAGAGAAAAAGCAAAAGAAACCAAAAGTCTTTCCATTTCATGCCTCGTAGGAACAGAGATAAAAACGGAAAATTCTTACCCAACACCCCCACCACATCACTGAGTCAAACTTCTCTCTTCTTTGATAATAGTGAGCCAGAAGAACCTATAGGTGAACCTCCTGAGATATACAAAGATCCTATAATAGAAGAAGAGTTAGAGAACATTCCATCTGAAGCCATGGCTAAAAACCGAAATGGTAGAAGAGAAGATGAGAGAATAGAAGGTTCCTTTCCCATCCAAGAGACCAATGGAGACATGAAAATGAAAAACATAAGCCCCTCAGCTTTACCTCACATCCATGGATTGACTACTGAAGACCCCGATACCTTCCTGTTTGAGTTTGCTGTCCTTTGTCGAACTTACGACTATGTTGAGGATGAGCAAAAGTTGAAACTCTTTTCCTCTACCCTCAAGGATGTAGCATTATGTTGGTTCATGGGGTTACCTGGAAACAGTATCACCACTTGGGCTCAGATGCAGCAAGCTTTCAACACCAAATACCGGGACTACTGTAGGTCCAAGGAAACCAAGGGAAAAATCTTTCGGATGACGATGGGAACCGATGAGTCTTTAGAAGATTACGAGGAAAGGTTCCAACTTAGTTATAAACGAGCTAGGTGCACACTTGACCCAGAATATCTGAAGCTGGTTCTACTCTGAGGAGTCCCTGAAGACCTTCTAGACACCCTTCACATGCTGGCTGGAGGGGACATCTACCAACTACCTTATGAGGACATAAAGACCGTATTTAGAAACCATTCTAGGGCTGCCCGGAAGAGAGGTAGGGGGAATCCACTTTCAGCTAATACCACCTTCTCCATGCATGAGTTTGCTAATCAGATGGAAGACCTCAAAAGTGAGATGAGACAGACTATTTCCATGCAACTTGATACCTTCCAAATTCATCCAAAGAAAGAGGAAGCTGAGAGGGCTTTGGCCATTTTTTGTCCTAGATGCACGAGGAAGAACCCTAAGAATGAGTGTCCATTGCACTCAGTAGAGTATGTTTCATTTGTGAGGAAGAACACCCCACCAACCAATGCCCTACCTTGCGTAGATTTAAAGCCATGTACCTAGGGACTAAGGCGGCTACTGAACCTCTCTACTTCCTCAACCAAAGGAGGCCACATGGGCCTAGACCTTACGAGCACAGGATGCAAGGGACATCCCAAGCTTATTATAACCCCAACCAATCCGCTCATATACATTCTTCGGGCCCCCCTGCTCATCCTTCCTGGTCCGCACCTCCTTCGTGGTCTTATCCATCTCCATACCATACTCAACCTACTTCTCATTCGTTTCACTCACATGCCCAGCCACAACCTCAGTGGAATGCACATCAACCAGGGTGGAGGCCTCAATACAACCCTCCTCTTGCCATTTTGCCTCCACCATTGGCTCAACCACAACCATCACCTCCTGCTCCTCCAAGACAACCATAGATTCCTTCTCAACCGAACCAGAACCCCAACAACAGACAGGCCCAGCAGGTATATACTGGGGAGACAACATGCCCTAACTATGTTGTGGATATCTAGGAGATCAACCTGTGATCTGGGAAGGTCTTTCTAGAGCGCCAACCTCCTCCCCTAGAGGAGGAGGAAGAGAAACAGGAACGTGAACCCAAAGCCATTCCACCCTTTCTTGAGCGACTAACAGTAACCACACAACCCAACCTAGAGGAGACTGAGCTTCTGGGAGAACTCAAGCAGTTGTGTGTGAAAATACCACCTCTCTAGGCCATAAAAGATGTACTGATATACAAAAAATTGATTAAGGAGAAGTGTTTCAAGCACCCAAGCAGGCGAAAGAGAGATGCCTCAACTATCAATGTCATAGGACAACTGTCCGATCTTATGTTGGGGCAAGTAATCTGTCCAAAGTATTTGGACCCTGGGAGTCCTGTAGTTGATGTCCACATCAATGGCATCATCATCCCCCACACCTTGATTTATGTAGGGGCTACCATTAATGTGATTACTAGGGACACCATGCTTAAACTCAACCTTCAGAGTTCCTTAAGGAAGACCTTGACAGTACTGTAGTTGGCAGATCGCTCCACCGTGACTCCCGAAGGGATTGTGGAAGATGTCCTAGTCTCTGTTGACTCTTTGGAGTACCCTGCGGACTTCTTGGTCCTTCAGCCAAAGGAAAAATTCACTGGATATCCCCTCATTTTGGGAAGGAATTGGCTAACTACTGCAGATGCTTACATCAGCTGTCAAGCAGGAAGCATGACCATCAAGAATGGGCCTATGTCCAAATAGTTGGTCCTATACCCTCCTGCCCAACCTCTGCTAGAACATGACTTACCCCTCTGGTTGGAAGAAGGAGATGAGGACGAGGTCTACTCTGCACCATTATGCACAGTGGAGGCCACCAGGGGAGGTCCTCAAACCGAGGATGATTTGATTGAGAACTTAATCCAAAATCCTCCTCCCGGTGCACTGTCCTTAGAAGAGTTGGTGGAAGATACCCAAGCCACTACTTTAGTGGACCTTTGTGTGACTGATCCGACCTCTCCCAGAGTTAAGAATGTGGAGTTTGTCCCTGAAATAACTTTAAAGATCAGCTCCTCTCTCTCCCCCTCTCAGGAAAAAGAGCTATGTAGCCTTTTGAACCTCCATTTGGAGGCTTTTGCCTGGAGCTATAAGGAAATGAAAGGAATCCATCCTTCGGTCTTTACCCATCATAGCTACATTAAAGAGAACTGTAAACCAGTCAAGTAGCCTTAGAGGAGAATGAATCCAGCCCTTAAGGACATCGTCAAAGAGGAATTTCAAAAATTGTTGGATGCAGGATTCATCTGCCCCATAGGATTCATCTACCCCATCTCGAACATCGAATGGGTTTCCCCTCTGGTGTTGGTACCCAAGAAAAATGGGAAGTGGAGAATCTGTGTAGATTACAGAGAACTGAACAAAGCCACCAAGAAAGACCACTTCCCTTCGCCTTTCATAGATCAAGTGTTGGATGGACTGGCAGGAAAGAAGTTCTTCTCTTTCGTAGATGGGTTCAGCGGGTATAATCAGATCCAAATCATCCCGGAGGACCAAGATAAGACCACCTTCACTTGTCCATGGGGTACCTTTGCCTACTGAGTCCTTCCCTTTGGGCTATGCAATGCTTCTGCCACTTTTCAGAGAGATGTATTGAGCATATTTGCTGAGTTGGTTCATGATTTGGTGGAAATCTATATGGATGACTTTACTCCTTATGGGTCTAACTTCCAAGAATCCTTGTCCAACCTCGGAAAAGTTTTAAACAAGTGAATTGAGATGAACTTGTCACTTAGTCCTGAAAAGTGTGAATTCCTGATGAATGAAGGGACCGTGTTAGGTCATACCATTTCTCTTCAAGGATTACAGGTGGATCCTAACAAAATTGCTATCATCAAAAAGGTTCCACCTCCTCAGAAGGTAAGAGATGTTCAGAGTTTCCTAGGCTTAGCGGGATATTATAGAAGATTCATTAAAGATTTCAGTAAACTAGCCTTGCCATTGTTTGGCCTCTTAGGAAAGGATGTTGAGTTTAAATGGATTGACGACTGTCAAGGGGCTCTGAATGAGTTGAAAGATAAGTTAGTGTCCCCCTCGATTTTGAGAGGCCCAAACTGGGCCCTACCTTTCCACATCCACACTGATGCCTCGAACAAAGCCATAGGGGCAGCCTTAGGACAAGTTGAGGAGAAACTTCCATATGCCATATACTTTGTCAGCAAAAACCTGTCCAAGGCAGAAATGAACTATACTGTAACCGAGAAAGAGTTCCTAGCCATGGTCCATTCCCTGAACAAGTTCTGACACTACATCACTGGCTATCAAACATTTGTACATACTGATCATGCTGCAATCAAATATTTAATGAATAAGCCTGATGTAAATGCTTGTATCATTAGATGGTTACTTTTGTTGCAGCAGTTTGATTTGACTATCGTTGACAAACCAGGTAAAGAAAATGTTGTTGCTGACTTATTGTCTAGATTGGATTTGCCTGCAGGTGAAGAAGGAACAGTTGATGACCAGATGCCAGATGAACATCTGTTTGTTATCTCAGTACTCTCTCTGTGGTTTGTTGATATAGCAAACTACTTGGTCTCAGCACGGTTCCCTCCGCATCTATCCTTAAAGGAGAAGAGCAGAATCGTGAGGAAGAGTGCCCCATTCACTTGGATTGGGGGCAACCTGTTCAAACTTGGCTCGGACCAGATCTTGAGGCGACGTGTTAGGGAGGAGGAAGTCTTTGACATTCTCCTAACCTGTCACGATGGACCCTGTGGAGGCCACTTTGCAGCAAAGAGGACTGCCTTCAAAATTCTACAGGTAGGCTACTATTGTCCCACTCTTCATCAAGATGTCAGAAGATACATCAGCCAGTGTGACCAATGCCAGAGGATGGGGAAACTGACTCCAAGGGATGAAATGCCTCTCCAACCTCAAGTGACCTTCGAGCCATTTGAGAAGTGGGGCATGGATTTTGTGGGTCCTATCAACCCTCCTTCAAGGCAAAGGTCTTACATCA
>APFE031169839.1:37234-61002 GCA_000404065.3 Pinus taeda
GGAGGAGGCCACAACAGCCAAAGACACCACAGAAGAACCTCAGAGAGAGGAAGGAATGCAAGCTGATCTTGAGACACTAAATCGGCAACTACAGGAAAGAGAATTGCAAGCAGGCCTAGAGATACAGTCTCTAAAACAACAGATACAAGAGAAGGAGGCCCAACTGGCCTGCATGGCCAGTTGGGCAATGGAAGCTCTGCAGTGTAGGTAGCCGGCCAAATCCTACGCCCTATGCCTCAGGGATCAGTGGGTGCAATTTCAAATCAACACTTTGGCACAGATGGGTATCACTCAAATCCAAAACCCCCAACAATTCATGGCTTTATGTAATAGCAGTTCGTCAGAAGACAAGGCCAAGCTATTAGAGTTCTACCTTCATAATTTGGCCCTTCCCAATATGACCTCGTGGGACCCCAACATAGCAGTAGGGGACATGTAGCTTATGGCCATGACCTCATGGCTAAACCATGAAGAAAAGAGAGTAGCAGAGGTCAGAAATGTCATGGACCAGAAACTACAGGAACCACTGCTGATTAGAGCAGAGCCAGGGGACCCCTCAGCATTGATATCCACCCACCAGCACCTAGCAAACAACTCTCAGGCCCTACTAGAGTACATGGATCGTCAAGCTCAGGCCATAGCACATTTTGAGGACATGGAGCGACTATTGGGGGACAACTGTGTTCATGCTTGGACCCATAGGTGGAACACAATATCCCATAGCCTCAAAATCAGGGAATACCACACCCCAACTAGAATGAGGGAGGCCTTGGCACGGGTGCCTCTCTACAAAAAGTATATGCAGAATCTTCAGGCCAGTTGGATAAGCCTCAAGTTAAGTCCACCTTTGCTTTTGGGGTTGCTAGAAGGAGGCACAGAAGAAGAGGAGCATAAGCAGTGGGAAAAGGTGGAAAGGAAGGCCAGATTCCATGACAATGAAGAAGATGTTACTTCAGAAGCCTGGGATGTGAGGGAGGTGATCAAAGTAATTAAGGACGAGGAACTGGACTAGTTGCTCAGAGGATGAGCAACCCATTTAGGAGGGGGGTGATGATGAGCCCCGAATTAGGTGACTTATTAGGCTCATTTTGCCTGATTTTCCTTGTTCAATCCTCCATTTTTCATAGATTATGCATTTTTTTAGTATATTTATGTCATTTGAATGAATAAGGGTGGTCACTCTACCTAGGAGGCTAATACGTGGTTATTTCAAGTTTTTTGGACAAATGTTGGAGCAAAACTAAGCAATCATGGGCTAGGTGACAGCCAAGCTTGAGGTGAGGATTCGTAGGGGGGTTTTATCTGAAATTAAATGGCCCTTCCTCGGGATATCCACCCTCAACTCTGAGCTCACAGGCCACCAAAACGGATCCTAAAGGAAGCCAAGCAGATTTTGGAAAAGGGACTATCTACTAGTAGTTGGGACAGCTGAGTCCCTTGAATTTAGGAGGCCTGCTAGGCCCCTCATGGTGTATAAATAATAAGGCCTCAACCTTCGTAGTTTACTTTTGAAACCATTGCATTTTTTGCACTATAGTGCTGTCACTTTCAGCTCGTTTTCTTGTAGCCATTGTGGCATAAGTTTCGGTTGATGACTATTTTTTGATAATGACAAGCAGTCCTATTTTGTATCAACTCTGAGTTCCTTATAGGAACCATAGCTCTTAGGTTTGGGCCCAACCTGAGAGACAAGGCCTCCTTTATGTATTGTTATTTTTCCGTTATGCATTGTTGTTTCTCCTTTGTGCTTTTGCAAAATTGTTTTTGTTAGGAAGATTAAATTGTGGTGATTAACTAGGTCACTGTGGATGGTTAGAAAGGCTTCTAATGTTTAGATTAGGTTGGTAGGATATCAACAGGGAAAAAGCTCCAGAAAAAGGCCAACGAGCACCTTTGGTTTCACCTCTCCCTCATAGGATTAGGGGCTGGGATCAAAGTAACCATGTTGTCCCAAACAAAAACACTATTTTTGCTTTGCCATGCAATCACTGGTGTATGGTTTTCGTTTGCAGAAGTTGGTTACATATTCAGATCTTTGAAATGTTTCATTGCATAGTTAATATATATGGTTCCCTTGCAAATAAAGCTTTTGTTCATTCACTTTACTGATAGCTAGATCATATTAGGTTGGTATAACTAGGACTTTGATTACTTGCAAGTCTTTATTGGTTCAGTTGGAAATACACAGTGCAGAGCACCTCTACCACTTCTTCATCCACCCACACTTCATCAAAACCATCTGTTCCATCTCCTAACTGGGTTTCTCACCTCATGTTTGTCATCTTGCCCACATAACCCTACCTTTCTGTGCAACCATTGTTTCAGCCTTCTTTGAGCAAATTCAGCCATATACACCTTCTCCCAACTCCATCCACCAGTCCCTGGACCACTTCAGACCCCTATCCCACCTCCATACCCGTTCCTTCATCTTTCCTCTCTCATCCATCCTCCAAAATCCCATTTCTAAACATCTTGTAGAAATTTCTGAACATCCTGTAGAACCCCTGCAGACTTCCTGTAGAAGCTAACAAATGAGGTTTCTTGATAGCCAAACTCTATGAAACTCTCTGGAAGGGTGTTAGGGACCCCTTAGGCACTCTCTAAAGCTTCCCGACCTCTTCCAAGCATTTCTCCTCATCGATCCACCTCTGCATAGTCAAGAACAGTGAAAGCCTATGTATGATAAATCTGACGACTTATTCAAAAATACAAAAAGATGTTTTCTTCAGATAGAGGTAGTATAGACACATGTATTTTACCTTCCTAGAAGTAATGGCATCTCTTTCAGTAGCTTACATTCTCTTCTTTGCATCAGTAGGACTAGCTGGTAGAATTAGGGTTTGCTAGGGTTTGCGCTTTCCTTCAGTTTTTCAGTTTCTTTTTGCAAGAAGATTAGCTTCCTTCGAGTTAGCTTCCATCCATTAGTTAACAAGCTTCTTCTCAAAGCTCATAGAAGTTGGCTTGAGCCCCTAGTGGACTTGTGCCAGCTGACCAAGTGACAGCTCCGGCAAGAGCTAGTACTTGTGCATACAACACCGTCGCTTCCAAGTTTGTTACGAACTACCGGGTTGACAAAAGTAAAGAAGGGAGTCCCAGGAGTTGCAGCATTATTGCGGCAATACTGGAGCTCACCAGTTCCTAGTGAAGATCTTGATGCCTTTTTATTTGCATTCAATGTGCTATGAAGGAGCTATGACTATTCGTCCAATGCTCAGAAGTTGAAGTTGTTTCCTGCAACATTGAAGGATGCAGCTCTTAGGTGGTTTATGGGTTTGGCTTAAAACTCCATTACAACCTGGGAGGAAACGAAAAAGGTATTCTTAAGGAAATATCAAGATTATTTCAAGACTAGGGACCTCAGAGAAGAGATTTTTGGCATGACTCATAAGGAGTGTGAGAGTCTTGAGGACTTGGTGGAGATATTTCAGTATAATCTACAGAGATCCAAAATGAATCAACTGAGGAAGGATAGTAAAAGAACAATTTTACTCAGAGCAAGTAGACTAGAATCTCTGGAGATTTTGAACTTAATGGGAGGAGGTGACATATCAAAGTTGGGCTATGATGAGGTATGTGAAATATGTCGGCGATATTCAAGATGAAATTCTAAAGTTGGAGGAGGAACAAGAGATACTTCTTCCAAGCTTGTTAAGTCAGTTGTTGGAGCTGGATTAACCAGAGCTAAAATGGGTAATTTATTTGAAAATTTTAAAACTGATATTCTTAGCACATTATCGTCTCAATTAGATGTTTTACAGGTTAAGAAGAAATAGGAAAAAAAGGAGGAACTAGAGAAATCCTTGGAAGTATTCTGTTCAAAATGTAGGAAGAAGCATGCCTTGAGGGAATGCCTTGTAGATAGTATAGGGGTATGTCGAATCTATGAAGCAAAGAATTCCACTAATCAATTTCCTTCACTTCTTGAAATAAAAGCAACATATTTAGTAGATCAAGGAGTTTCCAATGCACTCTATGCAATGGCACCTCAAAGACCATGGAAACCACGTGTTGCAGGTATGTCTCAGTCGCATTACCAAGTTCCTTATTCTCAAAATCAAATGTGGAATATTCCAATGCCCTTCCATCCTTGGCCTCCACAGCAACCTTGGCAGGGGAACTTTTATTACCCTCCCACTCATAATTTTCCTTCTCAAAACTTTTATCCATTGCAACCCACATAACAATAAATGATTCAACCTCAACAACAACAACTTCAGTTGCCTGCCCCACAAAATAAACCTTGTCCTATGCAACTTCTTTCCCAACCAATGTCTAACCCCAATAATAAAACCATCCAATACACTCACAACATTGGATTGGTCACTTGTCCCACTTTTCCACCTCTTGTGTTACACCGCAGTCACTGTAGGAAAAGGGGTGACTCAGCCCAGAAGAATTGAAGAGATTGTAGAGGAAGATACTCTATAAATGCCTGAAGTTGAAACCACACCTGAAACAACAGAACAACCTACTTCATGGCCACAAGAACCTTCCTCATCCCATACGATATAGCCTCCTTTTCCAGAGAGGTTGGAAATGAATCTAAAATAGGCCAAGTTTGATCTTGTGCCTGAACTGAGAAATGTATGCATTAAACTCCCGTTGCTGCAAGCAATTAAAGATATCTCGATCTATGCCAAAACAATAAAGGAGCTATGTACCAAGAGACTAGGAAGACAAAAGAGAGAACTCTCTACAATTCAAGTAGATGGAAAGCTTGCAAGTTTAATACTACTAGATTTGTTACTAAAAAATAAGCAGACCTTGGAATCCCTGTGCTTACTGCCTTTATCAATGAACAACCTATAAAAAAAAATTAATTGATTTGGGTGCAGCCATTACTGTGATTACTATGGAGACCTTATCTAGAATAGGAACCTTTGACTTGTTGCCTACTCATACCATGTTAGAGCTAGCAGACAGGTCTAAGGTAAAGCCAGAGGGCGTATTAGAAGACATTGCCATCTCATTGGATTCCTGGAAGTATCCTGCAAATTTTTACGTTCTTCAACCCAAAATTAACTTAGGAGGGCATCCTTTGATCTTGGGGAGACCGTGGTTAGCGACGATAGATGCTTACATAGGGTGTAGGTCCGAAAACATGACCATCACTCATGGGACTAGAATAAAACATATTAATTTGTATCCCCCTGCTCAACCTCTCTTAAGATCAGAAAATACACATTGGGTTGAAGAAGAAGATCATGATTCAGAATGTACCCAACCAGTTTTGACATTCACCTGAGCCATGAGCCTTAGAGAAAATTCAGAAGAAAATTTGATAAATTTTTGTATTTCTAATCCTAATTTTTGTAGCAAGAAGAAGGGCAGTCTAGTCATAATTTATATTTCATTACTAATCTATAGGATTTTCATGAGAATAGTACAGTAGCTGAACTACATTGAACCTTATTATCTACATTTCCTGCATATTCCATGACTAAATGGGGGAGTAAGGTAGTTGAAATTTTTCTTGAAAAACATTTGAATATTAATTCTGCCTTAACCCCTAAACACAAAAAACAGTTAATTCAAGCATTGAAAATTTTTTCAGACACTTTTGTTTGGGAATACACAGATATGAGAGGAATTCTCCTAGACACATGCATTCATCATATTTATATTGAAGATAAAGCCAAGTCTATGAGACAACCACAAAGGAGGATGAACCCCGCTTTAAGTGAAATTGTGAAAGATGAATTACATATATTGTTAAATGTAGGGTTCATCTATCCTATCTTGGATATCTAGTGGGTATCTCCATTGGTTATTGTCCCAAAGAAGAATGGAAAATGGTGAGTGTGTGTGGATTACAAGGAACTAAACAAGGAAACCTTGAAAGATCACTTTTCGTTGCCTTTTATAGACCAAGTGCTGGACACTTTAGCAGGAAAAAATATTTTTTCCTTCCTAGATGGGTTCAACGGGCACAATCAGATTAGGATAGACCTAGAAGACCAAGAAAAGACTAAATTCACATGTCCTGGGGCACCTATGCATATAGGGTATTACCTTTTGGTCTATAAAACACACCATCCACATTCAAGTGGCTGGTCCTTGGTATTTTCTCTAATCTTTTGCATGATTGCATAGAGGTTTATATGGATGACTTTACAATTAAGTAATGCATTTTTTTTTATGATTATGAATGAAGGTAATGTTTTGGGTGATCATGTTTTTGCTGTAGAAATTAAAATTTATCCGATAAATATTGAAGTCATTGCAAAGCTGCTACCACCAACCAATTAGAAGGGAGTCCAAATTTTCCTTGGACATTCAAGCTACTATAAAAGGTTGAGTGAAATTTTTACAAACGTAGTGTTATGTGGAATTTTGCATCTACAAATAAATACAACTTCCCTAAGTGGGTAGCTACACTTAGACCAACAAAATTAAAGAGTTTAACCTTTTCCTATAGAAGATAAATAACACAAGGGACCTACTTGTTATCTTTTGCTTCGCTTTGTCTCCTTTGAATAGCTCCCGTTGCTCCTTCTCGAATTGAATCCACTTGATCAGTACCTACAACCATAAACAGAGGACAAAAACCAATCAAAGCAAGAGATCTACTCTATATTCAAATGGAATCGAAATCATTTACACATATAGTCATCATACATAAAGACAAGAATATGGGAAAATGTGTAAACAACTTTATTAAGTAGAAGGAAGAGTTACAACCAAAGAAGTTTGATCCCATGTCACTCATCCAGCTTGAGTTCCATCCTACATCACACCAAAAGCACAACACTTCGGTAGCATAACAATACTTGCTTACAATCTCAAATCTAAAACCAACAGTATCTCCTTACAAATTCTCAAAGTCCAGCCCTTGTTCACTATGATGAGTGCTCAATTTATAGGGAAATGGAGGTGGTTTTGTCATAAATTGGGCATTGAATGGCTTTCCAATTTGGGAGTTAGTTTCCATCTAGGAAGGGATGAGAAGATAGGAGGTTATTTGATTCATTCACTATCCAATTTTAAGCTCACAGGAGAGGATAAGAGGTGGGAGTCTTCTAAAATGATCTAGAATGAAGGAAAATTCTGAGAACCCTATGAAGATTTCACTCAATCTTGCCTAGAATAGGTCAAAGTGGGCCTAGGTGCTCTATAGAGCAAGCCTAAATGGGCCTAAGTGCTCTGCAGAGAACTTACCCCTAACCAAGGTTGTACTAGTCCCTCAAGGAGTCATTTTAGGATGTCTTTAGGCCAAAAACTCTCAGGAATGATGGCATTCAATGTGATGACTTGTCTAGGGCATGTAGAAATTGAATAAGGGTTTGATGAGCTCTAATAGTATTGATCTGAATGTTGGGAGTGATGTGCCCAAATAGACCTGTAACAACTGCCCCCTAAAGCATGAAGTCGAAAATGATAATGTCGAGTGATATGATTTACAATGTGATGAGGAGGTTCTGAAGTGAATGGTGACCTAAATCAATTACAATACATAATATCATGATATTTTTTATTTTTCATGAATTTTTGAGGGAAGGCATACCCATGCTCAGCATATAAACGTTTCATTACATGTACATAAATCAGATAGTTGCCTACAGATATAGACCCATGATAGGAGGACCGTCTGTGTAAATCCATCGTACAGATGATTTAGTACTTTCCTGAAATCACAGCCTAGATGGATGAAACTAGATTTGTAGTCTTTTATCTTATCCAATCGTTCACTCAAGTAAGAGTCTAGCCATGTGAATATATGATCTGAAGTTGAACATGGGAAGACATCGTCTGATTACCGGCCAATGATGTAAGTTGCTAATAGATGCGAGAGAAATCACCGATAATGATAATGATCCTCAAGGTACTGTAGTACATTCTGCATGGTGTGAATGGATGTTTTGATGTCGAACACCATACAAAGTCTTTTGTTCAAAGGCTAGTGATGTCAACTTATTGTCGGAAGCAAGAAACTTGCCATTGATGTGTGAAAGTCTCAAGGTACTGGAAGGGTGTTTCAAAGTCAACTTCTTGGATAATGTGTTGATGTCAACAAGAAGCGAATCATCACAGGAGGGCCCTGAT
Source organism: Pinus taeda (assembly GCA_000404065.3). NCBI lineage: Eukaryota > Viridiplantae > Streptophyta > Pinopsida > Pinales > Pinaceae > Pinus > Pinus taeda. The sequence goes on from APFE031169839.1 coordinate 45,278, forward strand.
GTATCCCACATCAATGACAGGAAACAAGTGTAATGATTTTTGGAGATGGAATGTGACTGACAACACAAGGTTCAGGAATGGAAGTCATGAAAATGAACGTTTATCAAAATTACAAAGGATGAATTTAACTGAGTGACTTCTCTTGAGCATGTCAGTGACATTGAATGAATTGGCAGCATTGACCCAAAACCAAATTAATGGGTGGAATGATAGACCATAGGTATGATAACCATCAAGAAGATAACCCAACCCAAGTAGTCACAGAGATGAAGTGAAAGTGTCATGTTGAAGAGCAACTTGCTACCATCATTGCTAACTAGTACCTCTTTATTTTTTATCAAGCTTCAGGAGGATAACATATGCTTGTTGTATAATTCCACCCGTCGGGTGAATCCTTCGCTATGTGATGTTTTGACGAGTCTAGTGAAGGTGAAGCTTGGTCTTATCATGATGGACAAGTTTTTCACTATTTGATGTTTTAACGAGTTTAATGACAATGATAACTCGGTCCTTTTCATGTTTAGAGAGTTTGAAAAGGGACAAAAAGAAAACTCCACAAGTTCTTTTTTGTAAATTTGTCTCTCAAGTCCGAAAAAGCGTAAAATAATACAAGAGAGAACCTATTGACCATGTTCGATCAACGTATTCCTTTTTCATAAATAATCTATCTCAGTCCAGAAAAGGGTTAAACTTATACTGAGTAGATGTCATTTCCAATCCATTTACGAGCTGAAAAGGACAAGCGCTCAACAATGTTTTCATATTTCAAGAGTCTGAAAAGATCTTAAAGAGGACTCTACTTTAAAGAACGAGTGGTGTCTAGGATAGAGACTGGTTCCGGTGATGTTGGAACTTCTCAAAACATGTTGATTTATGTGAATAGGTTGGCTAATAAGACCACTCATTGCAACTGTTCTTCAAAAAGGGTAAAACAACGAAGTGAAAGCGTATGATTAGCCAAGCAGATAATGATGATGGAAGGAGAAAAACCAAGTCTCATCTAACGGAAGCGGTTGGTAGAATGGTAATCATGAGGGTTAAAATGGAAATGGGTTCATTTTTACACAAGCTTGAACCATAGGGATCTATGCTTGGATTTAGTTTCATGTTTACACAAGCTTGAAATGAAAAACTATGCTTCAATTAAGTTTACATGCCCCCAGCATGATGACTCTAGATTAGGTGCATGCTGCCCAAGCTTCATTGCATTCACCTAAATATACTACTTGTGGCTATGAGGTGGATGGAATGAAGTTCATTTACGAGATCAAGTGAAAGACTAGACTGGGATTTTACGAGATCTAATCAAAGACTCGACTTGGAACTTTGTTCCAGTGGACCTTGTTTCATTTTTTAACGAGCTTGACACAAGACAGGGAACTATGCTCTAGGACCTATTTCCTTTTTTAATGAGGATGAAATAGTAAAAGAACTATCCTCATATTTATTGTTTCATTTTTTAATGAGCTTGACACAAGACAAGGAACAATGCTCATACCCTTTGTTTCATTTTTTAATGAGCATGACACAAGACAAGGAACTATGCTCATGGGACCTGTTTCATTTTTTTAATGAGGTTGACAGAGTAAAAGAATTATCCTCATATTCCTTGTTTCATTTTTTAACAAGCTTCACACAAGACAAGGAACTATGCTCATGGGACGTGTTTCATTTTTTTAATGAGGTTGACAGAGTAAAAGAATTATCCTCATATTCCTTGTTTCATTTTTTAACAAGCTTGACGCAAGACAAGGAACTATGCTCATATTCTTTGTTTCATTTTTTAATGAGGTTGACATTAGACAAGGAACTATCCTCATATTTCTTGTTTCATTTTTTAACGAGCTTCACACAAGACAAGGACCTATGCTCATATTCCTTGTTTCATATTTTAACAATGTTGACACAAGACAAGGAACTATCCTCATACCCTTTGTTTCATTTTTTAACAAGGTTGACACAAGAATCCTCATATTCCTTGTTTCATTTTTTAACGAGTTTGACACAAGACAAGGAACTATCCTCATGATTCCTTGATCGCGACCCATAAGAGGTCATGACTTCCAAGAGGTTCTCATCAGATGGGAGAACAATGCTCTGGAAGGGATACATAGCAAGGAATCCATTAGAGAGATTTGGTTCCAATGCCCTCAGTACATAGTGCACAACATCACGGAATTGATTGTCACTTGATGTAGGCATGGAACAGGTTGCCACATAATTGACCCGTGGTGGGGTAGATAGCATTGGAACAAAAGGACCATTTAGGGAATATGGTTGACTGGAAGCCATATTTGGATCGGGAAATGAAAGTTGGTCAATGGTGACAATTTTACATTCATGCAGGAAACACATCACTCGAAAGAGTGTTGAAACAATATCTCCCATGTCATGAAAATAGTTGCACCCAAGAAGTAAATTGTAATATAAAGGGCCTAGGACTACCATCACATTGAGATAAAAAAAATTCCTCCCAAAGTAATAAGCAACTGAGGAAGGATCCCTAATGGTTGGTTGGTTCCTCTGTTAAAAGCCAATAGATTCTTGGTAAGAGGTACAAGTGGTGGCGAACCAAGTGCTTGCCAAGCAGTGGAAGAAAGCATACTCACTGATGCGCCTTCATATATAATAGTGTTAGGTATAATCATATTACAAACTTGTACTATGATCTGGAAAGGTGCATAAGAAGAAAGACGACATCCTGCCAGTCAATTCCAATTAAAGGAAGTGACTAGATTACTTGGAGGGGGTACTGTAGAAAAGGAGAATTACCCTCTTGAGTTACGAGAACGGGAGGATTTTCCTCCTATCTTGATGGAACCGGAGGGTTTCCCCCAAGCTCATTGGAATTTGAAGAAACGAAAAGAACATGAGTGGTATCATACTCGCTCTCTACTGGAAAGGTACGATTAACTGAAGGTGAAATCGGGTAAATCATTTCCTCGACCAATGGTTGGTCGGGTATAGACTCACGAGATTCACATTCAGAGTGAGTGGGTTTGACCGACAATTTATTTAGGTTAGTCACTTTATCAAATAGTGAAGGATTAAGGGAGAGTCTCCTATAACCAGATGGAAGTCTCTACGGAGAAGCAGGCTGATTATTCAACACTTTTTTGGCTTCATCCAGATATTGACAAAGGTGAATGGGGTGATTCCCTTCATATAACCTACAGGGAAACTTAACTTTACCCTTATTTCCATGAACTTTACTACCGATAGTTGATGGTGTGTCACCAGCATGATCTCGAGAAGTTGATGACATAGGATGATGTGAACGAGAACACCATTCTTCTAAGATCTGAGGAATATTAGGACAATTTCAAATAATATGGTCTCGTGTACAAAGTTTGCATGGATATCAAACTTTGTGAGGCTTATCAGACGATTTCTCATCCGAAGTCGCATTCAAAGCAATGGTTGCTTGGTTGTTCCCCTGCTGAATTTTCTTCTTCTTCTTCTTCTTCTTCTTCTTCCCTTTCTTCTTCTTCTTATGCACCTGGTTACTAGTGTCAATACTTTCACCAGGAGAAGAGGAAGAAGAGGTGGAGGAAAAAACTGGGGAAGAAAGCAAAGGGTCAGCTTTACGATCAACTGGAGGTTGATTTTTTCCAGTTGGAGGAGTACTCGTTTACAAAGAAATCACAACATTTTGAACCAAGAGGTTGAAAAAACCATACTGGCAAGCCAATGGTAAATCCCGGAAGGGACAATGTAGCCATATAAGGAGCTCCAATATTTCCAAAAGGAGGAAAAGGGATAGGATTCCCATCAAAAGGAATTCCTTGATTGGTGGATTCTAGAGTTGTTGCCATATGTCTCAACCTAAGATCAAATAAGGAGTGAGCATGGAGGACGTTATCTGTAGTCAATTAATTTTATTTTAATCAAAATAACATAACAAAACAAAAGAGGGATAATCTAGGCGAAAGAATTACCAAGCAACTGCGAACTGCAGAATATCTCCCGACGAATTGAGAAGTACGGGCAGGCAATCTCCCCGAATGTTGTGTTCGGTGTATCACAATGTACAAGGTGACCAGACCAATTACCTATGGATGGATAGAAACCTAATGTAGTCCTCCCATATATACCTGAAAGTACTTGGAGGCCCATTCTGTGTTAGCATTGTCTAATGCAAAACCGCACAATGAGAGCATTCCTTTATACTTTTCGTACTATAACACCGCCCTATATACCCAAAGGTACGTGGATGAGCTATGATATAATTACATATGTGGAATGATTTATCACACTCGGAATGTGTCACAAACAATTAATGACAGCTTCTATGTTTAACAATGCTAGAACGCATCTCTAGCCTAGACCTATAAATGCTATGCGTTAAGTTAGAATGCTCCATTAGGTTAATTGAGATAACTTTTAAGTTGATCTTCTTAAGACTTTCCCTTTCAAGTTTCACCCCGTGATATATGTTTGCAATTCCTAGAATGCAACTAACATGAGAAACATCCTTTCATTCAATTAATAATGAAAATCGTAGCTAGTAAGGGATAGAACAATAAGATCTTTGACAAAGAGCAAAGAGCACACCTAATGAAATTTTCCTAATGCAATTTAAAAAACTACAATATGAAAAATGCAAGTTTTTCTTTTTAGTCCCTTTAGTGTTTAGATTAACAAAAAGGAACTAGATGAAAAAATGATCAATCAATAATTTTCACAATAAACAAAAACTTTACGACAGTTTCTCTTTCAAAGAAATGAAGACTTTACGACACTTCCTTTTCAGACAAGAATAATCGTTCTAAACTAACTTTGACAGTTAATTTATAATGATAAAGAAAACTCTTAAGACAAACTAAAAAATCAAGGTCAAAGTAGGGCTAAGAGAAGAGATACAAGTTGATTTCAGAACCATAGAAACATTGATCTTTAAACAAACAACTTCAGAAGCAAAATTGGAAAATCTTCAAGCCAAAGATGGGTTTTTAAGCTTAAGGAGGATCAACGCAGGTCAGAGTAAGAGTAACTGCAATACAGAGCACTATCTCTAAGCCAAGGGTGCTCTGTAGGGCACTGTCCCCTGACCAAGCCTGCGTTGGTGCCAGAGAGGCCAATCAAGAGACATATATCCTCAATTTTTTTACCAAAAACACTTCAAAAAGACTGAAATAAGATCAATGAAAGAAAGTAAAGTCTACTAGTGTGTAGTATGATGAGGATAAAATACCGGGAACAATGTTTTCTCCCCATTGGAGTTGCCAATTTTCTATGTGCAATTTTGCATCTACAGATAAACACAACTTCCCTAAGTGGGTAGCTACACTTAGAATAACAGAATTAAAGAGTTTAACCTTTTCCTATGGAAGATAAATAAAACAAGGGACCTACTTTTTATCTTTTGCTTCCCTTTGTCTCCTTTGAATGGCTCCCATCACTCCTTCTCAAACTAAATCCACTCAATCAATACCTACAACCATAAACAGAGGACAAAAACCAATGAAAGCAAGAGACCTATCTATTATAAGAAAATATAATCGAAATCATTTACACATATAGTCATCATACATAAAGACAAGAATATGGGAAAAGGTGTAAACAACTTTATTAAGTAGAAGGAAGAGATACAACCAAAGAAATCTGATCCCATGTCACTCATCCAGCTTGAGTTCCATCCTTCATCACACCAAAATCACAACACTTCAGCAGCATAACGATACTTTCTTACAATCTCAAACCTCAAACCAACAATATCTCCTTACAAATTCTCAAAGTCCAGCCCCTAATCACTATGATGAGTGCTCAATTTATAGTTGAATGGAGGTGGTTTTGTCATAAATTAGGCATTGAATGGATTTCCAATTTGGGATTTAGTTTCCATGGAGGAAGTGATGAGAGGATAGGAGGTTATTTGATTCATTCACTATCCAATTTTGAGCTCATAGGAGAGGATAAGAGGTGGGAATCTTCTAGAATGATCTAGAATGAAGGAATATTCCGAGAACCCTATGAATATTTCGCTCAATCTAGCCCAATGTAGGTCAAAGTGAACCTAGGTGCTCTGCAAGGAAGGCTTAAATGGGCCTAAGTGCTCTGCAGAGCACTTACCCCTAACCAAGGCTACGCTAGTCCCTCAAGGATTCATTTTAGGATGTCTTCAAGCCAGGAAACTCTCAGTGATGATGGCATTCAATGTGATGACTTGTATAGGGCATGTAGCAACTTAATCATGGTTTGATGAGCCTTAATAGTACTGATTTGAATGTTTGGAGTGATGTGCTCAAATATACCTGTAACAGGTAGGTTGTCCATTATTTAAATTATTGACTAAAGAAGCTAAATTTCATTGGGATTATGACTGTCAATATGCATTTGATACACTCAAGGAAAAACTTTCTTCAGCACCAGCCTTGAGAGGCCCAGATTGGAAATTTCCTTTTCATATTTCCACTAATGCCTCTGATTCATCCATAGGAGAAGTACTCGGACAAAAGGAGGATCCTGTAACCCATGCTATTTATTATGTTAGTAAGAATTTAACTCCTGCAGAATTAAATTACATAGTAACTAAAAAAGAATTCCTTACTGTGAATTATGTTATTAATAAGTTTAGACATTACATCATGGGCTATGAAATTTTTGTACACATTGATCACTTTTCCATTCAATATCTCATGAATAAACCAGTTACTAATGGTAGGATTACTAGGTGGCTTTTGTTGCTGCGGGAATTTGACATCATGGTATTGGATAGGCCTGGAAAGGAAAATCAGGTAGTTGATTTCTTATCTAGACTTAACTATGCAGGTGAGGATGTTCCTGTTAATGATAGATTTCTTGATGATAATTTGTTTGCTATTTTTGTTAAAACACCTTGGTTTACAGACATGGCCAATTACCTTGCTACAGGAAAGTGGCCTCCTTACTTTTCGTCTAATTAGAAAAAGAGAATTATTAGGAAAACTGTTGATTACTCTTGGACTAAGGGAGATCGTTTTTGCACTACACCTAATTTGATTATCCACAAGTGTCTCATGGAAGATGAGATCTATGACATTTTGAGAGCCTGTCACGATGAACTGTGTGGAGGAAATTTTGCAGACAAGCGGATAGCTTACAAGATTCTTCGTTTAGGTTACTATTGGCCAAGTCTTTTCAAAGATGCAAGAGAATATGTCCAGAAGTGTGACAACTGCCAGAGAATAGGGTGGCCTGTAAAATTAAACGATATGCTTTTGCAGCCACAGGTTCTCATAGAACCATTTGAGAGGTGGGCTCTTGATTTTGTAGGTCCCATCAAGCCTATGTCCAAAGGTAAGAAGTATATTTTAGTTTTTATTTCTTATGTTACGAAGTGGGTGGAGGTAAGAGCATTACTTAGAGCAATAGAGAAAAGAGTGGTATATTTTCTTTTTTTCTGATATTTTTGTAAGGTTTGGGGTACCTAGGGAAATAGTCACTGATCAAGGTACTCAGTTTGTGTCAAATATTATGTAGGGAATTGTGCAAAAATTTCAGATTACTGATTGGAAGTCCAACCCTTATCACCCACATGAAAATGGCCAGGTGGAATCAACAAATAAGGTGTTGGAAACAATCCTTACCAAGACAATGCAATTACATAAGAAGGATTGGTCTGACTGATTACCTGAAGCATTGTGGGCCGACAGGATCACATGGAGAAATACCACTAGCTTTTCTCTATATGAATTGGTGTACGAAAAGAAAGTTTTATTTCCCATTGAATTTCATATCAAAACTTTTAAAATGGTAGCAGATTTGGGTATAGACCTTGAAGAAGCTCAACAACAAAGAATCTTGCAACTCAATGAGTTGGATGAGATTAGTCAGGATGATTTTTAACATACTGACTTGATTTAGCAACAACGGGCTAAATGGCATGATAGATACATTAAAAATAAGTTGTTCAAAGAGGGAGACTAGGCATTGTTGTATGATTCAAAATTTAAGAACTTTAAAGGGAAATTTAACACACATTGGTTGGGCCCCTAGCAAATTGAGAAAGTTTTTAATAATGGATCTATTCAGGTTAAAACCATTAATGATGGGAATTTTACCTTCTTTGTGAATGGGCACATACTCAAGTTATATAAAAAACCCCAATCCAAGGAGGAATTTGTGGAAGAAATTGTGAAGAAAAGATAGTTGGAGATGGTGAGAGAAGGGATCATTCCTTCCACTATCTCTTCCTGATTTCCTAAGGACATAATGAGCTCACTTTGTTCCTCTTGTGGTCAGTAAAACATGAGAGGAATGTTTATTGGGTATAGGTTTATTCCTTTTTCTAGGCCCAATGGACTAGTTACAAAAAATGATCCCCCTCGGAGTCTTCTTTTCCATGTGTTTCAGACTCTCTAAAATTGTAATCTGGCGAGCATGGACTACCCTAGGCTCATTAAAAATACAGGTCAACAGTATTTTTAGGATCCTCTCAATAAATTTTGTTTTTAGTTAAATCGGGATTTCTCATGTTGGACTGATGTGGGATTTATTAAGGCCCTCCTTCCAACAATCTTGGCCCATCGACATGAGCAAGTTATCTGGGTGCAAGATCAAAGGCTTATGATGCCTTGAATCTTGTATGACCTAATGATAGGATATCTCACCAGCAGAAATGGGGAATCACCATGGCTCCTTGACTACTAGATATTATAGGGGGGTTCGACAACAACTCATTAATTCACACCCGATAGGATGCATCAGGGTACCTTGGTCCTTTCTCTCATTAAAGGTGATGGGCCTCACATTGGTTAACAACTGACCTCAAAGGTTGGTAATCCAATGAGTTCATTGCACATTCAACATCAGCACCTTTATTCATGTGCAATGAACTGTACACAAATGAGGGAGAAGTGTTGATCAATGGTTCGATTTCCTGCAGAAGCTCCGCAATTCATGGTTTGATTTTCTACAGAATTTTCGAAATTCGTGGTTTGATTTTCTATAAAAGGCTCGGCAGTATTAGTTCCATTTCCTGCAACGACACCCTGATTTTCTAAAAAACAAAAACCATAGATAGAGCATTAACCTAAAATATTTAAAGTACTGATAGATTTTTAATTACTATTCGAGGTCATGAATTATGAAGTCATATATATGATTTAACTATTAAAGTGAATTATCATCTCAAGGATAGGTACCCATCATCCAAAGGAGTAGACTATTGGAAGGAAAGAATGGTAAAGTAGAGTTGGCAATAGGACACTTGAGGTAAAGGGTAATTAACAATTTACTTTTTAACATTTGTATGATTTTTCAGCTATGGTCACCCTTGCTGCAAAACATGGTTGTAATCCGGTGCATTATAACTCCAGCTCCACGCCCGATCACCATGATTCTGACACGACTAGTAGACATACTCCCCATATCTTCCTGCAGGTTGGATCATGATGATAATCATGTTCACGACCTCTCTCTCAAAATTCCAATGCTTTTTGATAACTTTCTATAACAAGCCCTCCCTTGTCGTGTGAGTCCGTTGCAAAGCTTAAACCCGATATTTTCAAGGAAGTGCATATGCCCTACTTTCCATTTTTTCACCATGTCAAAATTGCGTGCCCCTGTCTGCTTTAAGCCGCAAGGGCCCGAGTTGTTGGAGGCCGACCCTCGCAATAAGTTGAGATTGGAAAAAGTAGGGTGGCTACCATTTTTCCATCGATTCACCGGCCACAACTCGGAAGTAACAAAATCCTTCACCCTGAATCTTAATGGTGATAAGGCTCAAGTTGGGGATGTCCAATTCAGGTTGACTGAGGGTTTGGTAGCGCGAGCATGCGGAATTCCACAGCTGGGAGAACGTTGGTTTAATAACCAACATTTCAACAAGGGATTGTGCGCGTCTTTCCTCCATAAAGAGCATTTGGACCCCGACTAAAGTAAGGGCATTTCACAAGATTTCTTGAAAAGTAAGTACTAAACCTTATTGTTTTTCCTATAAAAAGACATAACATATGAAGGTCGCTTTGGGCTTGCATTCTTGTTTCACATTCAGCTCCTCGCCCATTTTCATGACAAGCCGCTAAATTTTCCATATTACTTGAGAATGTCTCTAATGAAGATGTCGAAGGTTGCAAAGATAGGTGGGCAAATTTATAGGAAAATCTCTATCACCATGAGCTGGTGAAAATCATCCTAGTGGAGGTTTTGAATGACAAGAAGCAGACATGGGAGCACTTCCTGACTGAAAATTACTTTGCAGAAAGTGAGGATTTTGATTCCTCAGATTACATGGACCAGTTGGTAGAGGTAGCATATCAGTTGGCTGCAGTAGCTGCAGCTCAGGATAAGGAATGATTTCCATTTTCTCTTTTTTTCTGGGGAAGATGCAATAATTTTTCTTGCATAAGGGTCATGCAAGAAGCTAGGTGTGGGGGATATGTTAGGGCTTGTTTTTTCCCAAATTTGACACCCTTTTCCATACTTTACCTCTCCCACTTTGAACTATCTTTAACTCCTATTATGCCTATTTCGATTATAATACTTAGGTATTTTCCAAAAGGGTGTCGTAGGCTAAAAGTATGAAAATTAACATGAAAAAGCATCTTTTACCTTAACTTTAAGTATTCCTTACAACTAGATATTCTTTATTTAATTACCATACTAAATAATCTAGAGTGCTTGTGCAGATTTGTTTTGTTTCACAAATAGGCACAGATTTGCTGCAGACACTCCAGATTTCCTACCAAACACTCCAGATTTCCTACACCCACGAATTTCCTGTAACCACCTAGATTTCTTGCAGCAACATTGGCGGTTAGCTATGTTCCATGAATATCTAAGTCAAACAGCAACATGGGTTTTGTGGGGAATTGATCACATATGGATGTTGTTCTATTGGCCGTTCCAGATCTACCAATGATACCGCCAAGATTCATAAACCTTCTCTCATTGTTCGTTTGGAGGAAAGCTACAAGGATGTAACGAATTTCATCTAATCCATGCTTTCAGTCATGGATTAGACCCAATATGGCTAAATTGGATATTTTGTAATAGGACTATTAGCCGATGGCTTAGATTAGTGGTCTTCCTTACTTCAAGCCATATATGGGATTTTGTAAATCTATAAATTCTGTTGTAGTTTATATGATAGGGGGTTGCTTGGTTAGTTAATCAGGGAGTGTATATCAGGTTGTACTCGACTGTATCTTTTTCATATTAATAAAAAATTATATGTTCTATTTATTTCAATGAGAAAGCTCTTCTAATTTAAAGGGGTTGTGAGTAAGGGAGGGCCCCTTTTGCTGACAACTCCCGTAGTTTAGTGTTTATGCATTTTATTTATGTTATGTAATAATAATTTGATCCTATAGAAAATGCACTCTTTTTGATATATCAACAACAATTGATTAAATGAACTAGTTTCATGTTAATGTGTGGAATTCATTTAATGAAGTTTTGATTTATAATGTTGAGTGAATTTCTGAGTTTGTTGTAAGTTGATTTCTCCATCTTTTCCTAATCATCATCAGTGATCTTAAGATCTGTATAGGGATTTTTAATCCACTCTATAGCCTTTGTTGCTTAGTGATTGATGTAGGAAAGAGTCATTAATTTTGTACGATTGACTAGTTAGATTAATCAACACTCACATTGTTAAGCCTGCATATATTTTGCACAGCATCTCACAAGATTACCTGCCCTGGGTTGATGATTTATGTTAATCAAATTATAAGATACTATGATGGTAAGGCTAAGGATTTCTATGACATATAAAGAGTGCATGACTAAGTTTCTAGAGTTGTTCAGGTATGTGCCATACCTTAAGGATGAGAAGAAGAAGGTTCAAGGATTCGTTAGTGTATTTCCATTAGCATTTAAGGATCATATTGAGTATGATGAGCCTTGGTTATTGGAGGAAGTCATTGGGAATTTGAAGAATTGTTATGAGCAGTCTAAGTATAAGTTAGAACCTAAGCAGGATTGGAAAGGGAATGACAAGACTAAAGGAAATTGGGATAAGAATCAAGTTACACCTTAATATGCAGATAATAAGGAGAATGTCGTGTCATACAAGAAATTCAATATAGATGATAGAGGATAGGGATTTCAGTCTGAGGAGCAGAAGAAGGGTGGTGGTAGGAAGCCTTTACAGTGTTATACTTGTGGTGGAGAGAATCACATGAGATATTTTCGACAACATGAGGGTTGAAGACCTCAGATTTACAGTGCTCAGGAGGCATAGACAACTGGGGATGTTGGACAAAGTATTCCTTGGATTTATGAAACATTGGATAATAGGTAGGTTGATCATCAAGCATCTATTATCAATATGGAAGGAAATATTTTTGATCAAGCTATTTATATTTTGATTGACCCATGATATAACTATAGTTATATCAACATGAACTGGTGGAAAAGTGTTGTTTGAATAAATAAGTGCATGCAAAATTGTAGTTGGTGCAGTTGACTATAAGGATCAAGGAAAGAGTTCATCACTAGGTGAGATCTTATGCATTTGAGTTGAAAGTTATGTCCACTTCAGCACATCTAAATGTGCTTTCGTTGGGATCACAAAGTATGTTGTTGGGCATGGATTGGATGTATATTCAAAGGACTAAGGTAGATTTCTATGATAAGGCTATTGAGTGCCTCAGTGACGATGGAGAAAAGAGAATCTTATAGGGTAATAAGAATCCTAGATTAAAAATAATGGTTACAACTATGCGGGGAAAGTGTAGTAGCAGGAAATGGTGTGTATTGTTTGCAGTTCATATTTCTAGTGACAAAGGAAATGATGTTGAAGCCTTGAAGATGTATCTAAATTTGCAGTAGTTTCAAGATGTATATCTAGTAGGGATTTCAGCTTTAACGCCTCATCGGGAAGTGAAATTTTATATTGAGTTGATTTCGAGAGTAGTACCAACATCAAAGGCACCATACAGGATCAACACTCAAGAGTTAATGGAATTGAATTTGAAACTTAAGGAAATGCTTGATAAGGGATACATTAGGATGAGTGTATCACCTTGGGGTGCATGAATATTTTTTGTGAAGAAGAAGGATGGTACTATCAGGTTGTGTGTTGATTACGTGAAGTTGAACAAGGTGACTCTCAAGAGTAGGTGTTATTTTCAATAGATTGATGACTTCTTTGATCAAGTGAAGGGAGCAACAATGTTCTTGAAAATTGACTTGAGACCAGGATGTCATCAAGGAAGCATAAGAGAATAGGACATGTACAAAATCATATTCTGTACTGGGTATGGGAATTATGAGTCTGTAGTAGTTCCTTTTGGTCTTACTAATGATCTAGCTACTTTCATGTGTTTGATGAATACTGTGTTGCATCCTTATCTAGAAAATTTTGTGATAGTATTCAGGATGACATATTGATATATTCTAAGAATGAGGAAGAGCATGCAAAGCACCTAGTAGCAGTGTTAATATTGTTGAGAGAGCATCAGTTGTATGCCAAGCTTAGTAAGTTTAGTTTATTTGAAGTATAGGTTGATTACTTGGGACATTTTGTTTCCAAGTAAGGTATAGTTGTGGACCCAGAAAAGATCAGAGCTATCATGGAGTGGGAATCTCGTAGGAATGTGGATGAGGTTAGATCATTCATGGGATTATTAGGTTACTACATGAAGTCTCTCAAGAACTTCTCGTGGGTTGCCTATCCTAGTAAATTATTGCAGCAAAAAGAGAAGAGGTTTGAATTGACTATGGAGTATGTGACTAGTTTTGAGCAATTGAAGCATTTTATTATAAATTCTTTGGCCTTGACTATTGTCGATCCTAACAAAGAGTTTGTGGTATGTACACATGATTGAAAGAGGGGACTTGATGGAGTCCTGATGCAGGAAGGACATGTAGTATGATATGAGTCAGGGAAGTTGAATGAGCATGAGCAGAACTATGTGACTCACATTCTTAAGTTTGTAGCTATCATTCATGCCTTTAAGATGTGGAGACATTATCTTCTTGGTAGGAGGTTCATCTTGATGAGATACCACAATGGGCTAAGTGATTTGTTTGACCAACCCAATCTTAATCCCAGGAAATATAGATGGTTGGCTACTCTCAGTGAGCTTGATTTCGAGATCCAGTACATCAAGGGAAAGGAAAACAAGGTTGTAGATGTGCTTAGTATAAGAGTGTAGGTGAATCAATTACAATAGAGAGTTCTTATGGGACATATTTGTAAGAGTGGATCTGCAGTGAAGACAAAATGATGACATGTATCAAGATTTGAGGCATAGGTTACAATAGTTGGGTGAAGGTAATGGGGATGAGGAGTGTCATCTCACGATAGATGGCTTGATCAGATTCAAGAACAAGATTTATGTGCCAAATAATAGTGAGCTAAAGAATATTACCTTGAGATAGTTTCATGTCAATCCATATTTAGGTCACCGGGGATATCAGAAGACATTGACAATAATTAAGAAGTTTTGTCATTGGCTGAACTTGAAGAAAGAGGTGGCTAAGTTTTTTGTGAGATGTTTGGACTATCAGCAGATAAAAGTAGAGTGTAAGCATCCAGGTGGTTTATTGCAGTTGATCTTGATCCTAGAGTGGAAATGGGATGTCATTTCCATGGACTTCATTATAGCTTTTTCGAGGAAATCGAGAAAACATGATTCCATCATTATTGTGGTTGACATGTTAATTAAGGTAGCTCTCTTCATTGCAGTTAAGTCTGCGAATTAAGCTAGTCAAGTAGCTTAGATCTTCATTGGGGAGATAACAAGGTTGCACGGTGTTCCTGTTATCAACCAGGGTGGTGGGGGTTGGGCTATGTCAACTCTTCAACCTAGCGTAACTATTTCAAACCAACTTTTGATTAGAAGTTAGATAGAGTTTGCATTTAGTACAAATTATCATTTTCATATAGATGGGTAGATAGAGAGGGTTAACAATATTCTTGAGGACATGTTGAGGATGTATGTCATGCGTCATCAAAGGAGGTGGGAAGAGTATCTTCCACTTCTAGATTTTGCATATAATAATGGGTATCAAGAGTCCTTGAAGATGAGTCTATTTGAGGAACTTTATGGAAAAGGTTGTAATACTCCTATCAACTAGATGCATCCAATGAACAGGGTCTTCATTGGACCAGATATGTTGGTAGAGATGGAACATGAAATGTAGGTTATTAAAAGGAATTTGAAGGAAACACGGGACGAGAAGAAGAGCTATGCATATCAATAGAGGGTATTTAAGGAGTTTAAGGTTGGGCAACATGTGTACTTTTGCATCAAGCGCAAGAGGATATGATTGATGATTGGGTCATGTGTCAAGATGGAAACTCAGTATTGAGGGCCTTTTTAGATCCTTGAGAGGATTAGATGAGTGACCTACAGACTTGCACTACCTCCGACAATGAAATTCCATGATGTTTTCCATGTTTCATTGCTTAAAAGGTATGTCCATGATGTTGATCATGTGATTGGTTGGTATATATTACAGGTGGAACTTGGGGGAGAATTAAAACCATAACCACAAATCATATTTCATTAAAAACAACTCATGCTTCAAAAAATAAAAATAGAGCAAGTTAAAGTATAGTGGAAGCACTTTGGGCCCTGTTGGGCCTCAAAATCGTGCCTATTTTCACTCCATTATTCACTTATATCTTCACATTTTACCTTCATGTCACCTCCATTCCACCTCCATATCATTACATTTACCTCCTTATTGGGTCATAACTATGTTTTTCCAAAGTTTATTAATTCTTAACATTTTTAAGTGAATTTATGGCTAAAACTTAGAAAATAATATGCTTAGACTTATACCTAACA
>APFE031169839.1:61375-74118 GCA_000404065.3 Pinus taeda
CATATTAGATCTTATTTTATTTAATTGCTTAGATGTTTGATGTTTGAGGATTGGATTGGTTTGATGAATGAATTTTCATTTAGAGTCTTATCAACATATGAGAGGACAACTAAGAGTCTAAGTTAGGCTCTCTCTCTCTATTTGATTTGTATGACAATTGGAATTCATCTTTTTGCTTTTATGTTTCAAAGTTATTTCATTTAGTTTACGCTTATGGATGAATTTTAGTTTAGTCTGGATTAGTACAAGAGAGGACAAACAAGAGACTAAGTTAGTCTTTCTCTCTTTGAATCTAAACAACAATTAAAGTTCATCCTCTTGTTTGCATTTTAAGTTTCTAGTTTTATGATTTCTCTATGATACTGTAGGGAAGGACAACCAGGATCTCCTTAGTTAGGAGCCTCTTCCCTTGCATATTGTATTGAATCGTAAATAATTTCAATTAGACATAGAATTAGTCACCTACTCCTGCACATATAGTGTTGGCATCATCAAAAGCTTACGAGTTTCCCTGGTCGATATTTAATGCAGCAATTTAAGCACAATAAATTGCCCAACAGGCCCAATGAAACTACATGGGAGATGGCTAATTATATGCAGGCTTTATATCCTTCATTATTTATCAGTTCAAGCAATTACATTTTTGGTATATGTATATGTATATATGGATGTTGTTGTAGATGTCCCAATGCGTTGTGTTATAAAGATCTAATAAGAAGAAAAATTGTCATGCTTGTCATGTTGGTTATGGTTTGCAGTAGTCATTCATTGTAAATATTGAATCAAGCTATGTTATAAAGCTCCATGGGAAGTATGTTTTGTTTTGAGTGATTTTTTGGTCTTAGGTGTCATAGAACACGGAGGATGGTGTTACACCAAGGGTGAGGGGTTTGTAACAACCCCTGGTTGATTTTCCATGTAAATAAAATAAGAATGAAGTCACCGGACATGTATTCCAAGCTGAATGTTGGACAAAACTTAATGATGGGTATCACTTGTCATTAATAAATGGCTGTGGAAATTGTTAAAGGAATTGGCAAAGGAAAAGAGGAAATAATTGGCATTTTATTTATGAAAATAAAGTAAAATGGGAAAAAATGAAGGTGAATAGACACATATTTACATGCTAAGGAAACTAGAGGAAAAATGAAGGAAAATGAAGAAAATAGAGGCCTCAATGATAAAAAGGCTTTTGAGAATTAGTTCATAGTTCAATTGGTTTAACTTTTTGTTAGTTCAGATTTGGATCTCTCATTTCATTCTCTCATTCTCTGATACTCTTGCACACTTAGAGGAATCTTGGAGCATACTTGGAGCACTTTGGCATATAGTTCAGATTTGGAGAAAGAAGGAAAAGGAAAGTAGGAAAGTGCAAGGAAATATTTGGATCAATAATTATAGTTGGATTGCTTTGTAGGTACAAGTTGCATAGTTGATTTCTAGATGCATGATATATGCATGTATTTTTTTGGTTATGTGTTGTCATTGCCATGAAGATTTTCCTAGAGTGACAAAGTTTTTCACCTTTCCTTTCCATTTCCTGCATAACCATAGTGTTGTGGGTTTTCGCACTTGATTTTTTTTTTTTTTTTCTCATGTTCCTTATGGTCATGGGTTGGAACAAACGCTCTAGAAGTCCTCACAAAACTTGGGTTGAGTTACTAGTCCTCAAGTCTAGGTTGGGATAAATGATCTGGAACCCTTGGTGGGTTGAGTTACTAGTCCCTGGTGCTAGGTTGGAAAATTATTTGGAGCCCTGGAAGGATGTGGGTTGAGTTACTAATTCCTAGATCCCTGGAAAATTAGGTAGAGACTGGGTTGGTTTATGTTACTTATGTTTGACCGTAGAGGTGGAATCACTATTGTTGATGGTTGAGGTGGTTTGGCCTCTAGAAGCCTTGGTTTTATTTTGTTTTAGTTTATTCCAAGATATCCAACATTCATGCTTGGAATATGGTACAGGGGTGATTGGTTGAAAGAGAGACTTGGTTCAGCCCAATCTATGGTTCAGTGGTACGTCAAAGTCCTTGACTTGGTTAGTATTTATATATATTAATAATAGTTATTCTTCTACTGTGATACATGTATACTTGTAGTGATTATGTTGGTGATATTATGGATAATTTTCCATGGTTTCTATGTTGGATATTTGTTGGTTACATGGTGTATGTTATCTATGGCTCATGTCATGATATGTTTAGTTATCTACTGGTTGGTCACTATATGGACTAATACGCATTGTTGGAGCTATGTGGAGAGGGAATTGATCCTTCTTGGTGATTCTCAAATGAATTTCAGACTCTAATGATTAAATATGAATTCATGATATGTAGATTACATGTTTGTCATGTGTTTGATGAAATTTATAGTGTGTTTTAGGTGATCGAGGTCAAGTTTTTCATTCAATTTTGAATGATTAGCATTTTTGTTATGAGAAATGTGATTCTAGAAAGTTATAAGAAGTTTTGGGTAGTGGTATGGAAACTAGCTTAAGAAAGTGGCTCAGATCTTGGGACCACAAGTACAAAACTAGAGATTTGAGGTCATAAACGCATGGAGCAAGGCTTGTGAGTAAGGTTGGAGACTTAGATTTGCATGCAGGTAGTGTTGGTATAAGTCAGTGAAACAAGGTTCCAGCTCAGGGATTGACCACCTTGGGTGTTTCAGCATCTCCCATGTGACCTATAGTCCCTGTAGGATGTCAATTTGTGGTTAGTTTGTAGGCCCCATTTTCTTAACTGGAACTAGGAGTTAGGCTCATGTAACAGTGACATTCATCTCATGTTTACCCTGGCAAGCTCGTGAATTTGGGATTCATTCTTATTTGAGCTTTAGATTCTTAGAAGGTTTTGGAACTGGGTGAAGTGGTCTCAAGAAAATTCCTAACGGTTGCAGGTCAAGATGGTTTTCTTCGAGAAGCCCTCGATAGGTGGGTGAAAATAGGAAAATTACTCAAGGTATGATGAAGAAATTATGAGGCATCCAAGCTTGGTTTGGTTTTATGATCTAGGGACCCGGTTAGGTGAGATCACGATAATTTGATGGTGTAGGTGGTTTAACCTCTGGATTCCCTTGGTTTTTTATGTCTTAGTTTATTCCATGAGATCTCACATTCATGCTTGGAATATGTGTTGGCATTATGATACAGGTGTTGTCCTTCATGGAAACTCACATAGATGGTAGTTCATAATGCAAGAGGTTAACAATAAAGAATTATAGACCAGACTCCGGAGATTGAAGAAAGAGAGTGGTTTAAGAAGTATACGCTAGTTTACTTTGTCCAAGAAGCGTATACACACAGGTTAACAGAAAAAAAGGAGTGTATACGTATACATGCACTCCCACAAGAGGAAAAGCACGTACATGTTGGAAAACGAAAGTTTTGGTCTGAGTATTTGATCCAAGGTATTTTGGTCCAAGGTATTTGTTCTGAGGTATTGACCCTAGGTATTTGGTCCAAGGTAATGGTCCTAAGCAGTTTTGGTCCAAGGTATTGAGAAAGGCCTAAAGTTATATAAGGAGGAGAAGATCATTAGGCCAAGTTTGAAAGTAATGAATATCTTATGAAGAGTGAGATCAAAAGCAAATATGCATGTTATGGGTTTCTGGTGCTTTTCTTGATATGAACTAAGGATGAACCTTAGCAGTTGACGAGGGATGAGATATAATGTTGGATCAGGATATGAAATGAGTTATCATTATGTGGTTTGATCATGGATAGTCTCGATCTTAATACTGACGCATGTTTTATTCTATAAATGTTATGATCTGGGTGTGGGTAAAGTCTGGAATAGTAGTGAAGATATACGTTAATGTTTGCAGATCTGTATGCTGGTTGGCATTGATAAAAGTGTGTATACACACTGGTTCGGCACATCAAAGTAGCGTATACATTATGAAATATGATATTTGAAGTTTTAATTGGTTCTAGTTGTTGTTGCAGAGTTCTGGGTTCAACTCTATGTTGTGGTGGCAGTGTTCTGAATCTTCAAATTGATTGATTGTGATTTTCTTTAGTGATGATGGGTTGTTAGTGATTGATTGATTCAGTTGTGGCTGATTCAGAGATTGATGATTGAGTTTGAGTGATTGGTTAACGGCGATGTATTTGATGTTTTTATTGCAGTGGTGATTGATTCTGAGCTTCAATGTTGTTGATGGGTCCAGTATGAAAATTTGATGAAACAAGGCCTTCAGATTGTGGTGTTATATTCCAGGAGTATCTAGTCTGAAAATTTATGAAACGTGGTCCCTGGAGGAAGAGTGAAGTTTGGAGCCTTCTGTAGGTTGGCGCCTGCCTACTAGTAAATGGATCAGCTAGTACAAGATCCAGGGGGTTGGATCCCCCTTCCAGTACAAGGTGAAAAATGAGTGAAGGTTGGAACCTTCTGTAGGTCGACACTTACGTACTAGTAAATGGATTGGCTAGTACAAGAGCTAGGGGTTCTATCTCCCTTCCAGTAGAAGCTGGAGAACAATATAAGGTTATAGCATTCTTCAAGTGGGTGCCTACGTACTGCTATGAGTATGCACCAATACAATATTGTAAACAAGTTTTTCTTATATTAAAATAAGACAACAACAGGTGGTTTTTGTCTCGCACTAGGTTTCCACCTTAAATCTTGGTGTTCATGTGTGTTTCTTATTTGTGATGGTTTGTTCTGTGATTATTGCACATGGTTACTGTTTATATGGTTAATCAAGTACTGATGCACTAATTAAATATTAGCATATGATGAATTAATTGAATCATAAGTTTACTGGATATACGCTGGTTGCCTTAAATACAGTTGCATGTACACGTTAGTTACCTTCATTAAAGTAGTGTATATAAATTAGAGTATGAAAAGAAAAAGTTATTGATTTGACTAATATTGATTCACCCCCTCGCCCTCTTAGTATTATTTCCAACAATTCGTATCAGAGTAGGTTCGTTGGTAGAAGCTTGATCGCTTGAAGGATATCCGTAGAAACAATAGGAAAGAAGGTAAAGAAGAAAGCAACTCAAAAAGAGAAGACATCTCAAAGGAACAATGGCAGCAGGAGAGATAATTGGTCGTTAGGTGGAAGCAAGTATTTAGATTCAGAATGACCTCAGATTGAAGATAAATAAGAAAATGAAGTATCAGGTACAAATTTTTGGTCTTCTAGTGATACTTTTCTTTGTTCATGCAATATTGAAGATATTGGAAGTGATCGTGAAAGAAACATAGAGGTAGAAGTTAGAAGACTTGCTGATAAAATCAGAGATCAACAAGATCTATTTAACAAAAGAGAGTGCACCTTCAAAGAAGAAGGTACCAGATTAAAAGTTCAGTTGGAGGAAGGAAACAATGTAAGGAATTTGTCCAAGGAAAAGGAATATCAATGTCAAAAGTTGTAGGATGAAGTGACATCATTAAGAAATGACGTAAATGAAAAGAGTACAAAAATCAAGATACTTAAAGATAGATCAAGTTACTATGAAAGTCTTGAAGCCTAGATCCTCTCTCTAAAAGAAGATCTTGAAAATAAGTAGAATGAAGAACTACCTCAAGCACATGAAGAACAAGAAAATGAGATTCTCAAATTAAGGCAACAAGTGGAAGAAGGAAGAAAGCCTAAAGAAATCTTGAAGAAGCAATATCTAGAAAAGGAAGAGCAATATTAGGTTGAGATAAATATATTAAAAGGTAAATTAGAAGAAAAGGATAAATTTTTATGATTTCAAGACAGTACTAAGATTTTGGATAGTATTCTTAGTAGTCAAAGGTCTCCCACCATCAAAATGAGTCTTAGTTTTCATGAATCCATTGAAGGTGAATCTAGCTTACAAGATAAGGCAAGGAACTCTAATGAAAAATCTGAAATGCTCAACAAGAAGATGAGAGGTCGACCCCATCAACAACCAAGTAAAGAAATTCTTCAAAGAAAATCTTTTACTCCTAACTGTGGAAGTGATAGTCAGTTATTTCCTCCGATGAATAATGTTGAATGTTTTATCTGTCATAATTTTGAACATGTTGTAGTGAGATGAAAAAGTATGATGGTTCAAGACCATCACACAAAAAGATCAACAGCTTCCAGGTTCTTTAAGGGATATTGTTTTTCTTGCAATATGTTTGGTCGCAAATCCATTGATTTCTATAGAAGGAATATGAAACATATAAGATGTTATGCTTGTACGAATTTTGGACATATAACAAAGGAATGCAGGAGAAAATTTGTGGCGCCATACCAAAAGGATAAAACATCATCACACTCGAAGATATGGAAGAAGAAGGAAGTACAGTCAGAAAGATGTGGCATAGCACAGTGTACAGACATAACAGACTCAGGGGGAACTGAAAGTGTGAAACTTCAGTGTTCTAAATATCGTACACAAGTTTCATGAAGAAAATTCATGTATGTACATGATTTTGAAGCTACACAGTCGCGTATATGTTGGTTTCAAGAAAAAGTGGTGGGACGGACTCAGGAAAAGGGATCTGATATGGTTCAGTCAATTAATTGCTCTGTTTGATGATGGTTACAATCTGCTGATGATATGTCAAAATGTGTTGGTGCTGATAAGCTGTTAAAAAGTTGATATATATCTGATTGGTGATGATGCCTTGATGATTCTTACTGATATTTGTAATGATCAGATCTGACAATGAATAGTTAGCACAGGTTCAGGGGGAGCATATGCTCCTAATAATGCATTGTTGGCATTATGCTAGAATATCTTGGTACATGAAGATGCTTATATTGCTTGATCCACGTAGTTCTTTTGATTCAGGTGACTCTTTTGATTATGGACATATACAAGTTGTTGATCTTGATGTTGCTGACAGATGTCAATGGTGCAGATCATATATGGTGTATGATAGTTGTTGATGACTATCATGGTCTTGTTTAGATTGTTGGTCCTTGTTATAAATGTCATGTATATCATTTGATGTAAAGTTCATGAAAATACCTAATTTATAACCCCGCTATGCATGGGAAGGATGATGTAATAATTTCTATTTCATTCATGTATAAACATTTGGTATATCCCCACTTGGTTTTGTGAATGAGTCAAAATTGGTGAATACCCACTTGGTTGGGAGATTGATGTATGTATGAGTCATTGGTGATAGGAAGGTCATACACACTTAGTTGAGTTATAGAGTCATTCTTTTGAAAAAAAAAAATCATCTCATAAAGTAAAAAGGAGGAGCTTAATAAGAGATTTCAGCATGTAGTCAAGGGGAGCATGGACATCATAATGTATATCAAAGGGGGAGAATATCTTGGTTCGCCCTTTGCCCTTGATGTCAAAGCAAGAGAGTGTCTTGGTTTTGTTGTTTCCATCAAGTCCAAAGGGGGGGATTGTTGGCATTATGATACAAGTGTTATCCTTCATGGAAACTCACACAAATGACAATTCATAGTGCAAGAGGTTAACAACAAAGAATTACAGATCAGGCTCCAGAGATTGAAGAAAGAGAGTGGTTTAAGAAGTATATGCTAGTTCACTTTGTCTAAGAAGCATATACACGCGGGTTAATAGAACAAAAGAATCATATCCATATACATGCACTCCCACAAGAGGAAAAGCATGTACATGTTGGAAAACGAAGGTTTTGGTTCGAGGTATTTGGTCCAAGGTATTGACCCTAGGTATTTGGTCCAACGTAATGGTCCTAAGTGGTTTTGGTCCAAGGTATTGAGAAAGGCCTAAAACTATATAAGGAGGAGAAGATCATTAGGTCAAGTGTGCAAGTAATGAATATCTTATGAATAGTGAGATCAAAAGCAAATATGCATGTTATGGGTTTCTCATGCTTTTCTTTATCTGAGCTAAGGATGAACCTTAGCGGTTGATGAGGGATGAGATCCAATGATGGATCGGGATCTGAAATGAATTATCATTATGTGGTTTGATCATGGATAGTCTAGATCTGAATACTGATGCATGTTTTATTCTGTAAATGTTATGATCTGGGTATGACTAAAGTATCGAATAGCAATGAAGATATAAGTTAATGTTTGTAGATCTGTACTGTAGTTGGCATTGATAAAAGTACATATACACGTTGGTTCGGCACATCGAAGTAGTGTTTACATTATGAAATATGATATTTGAAGTTGCAATTGGTTCTGGTTGTTGTTGCAGAGTTCTAGGTTTTGCTCTTTGTTCTGGTGACAATGTTCTGAATGTTCAGATTGATTGATTGTGATTTGCTTCAGTGATGATGGGTGGTTAGTGATTGATTGATTTAGTTGTGGTTGATTCAGAGATTGATGATTGAGTTTCAGTGATTGATTGATGCATATGTATTTGATGGTTGTATTGCAGTGGTGATTGATTCCAAGCTTCAATGTTGTTGATGGGTCCAGTATGAAAATTTGATGAAACGAGGCCCTCAGATTGTGGTGTTATGTTCCAGGAGTATCCAGTATGGAAATTTATGAAACATGGTCCTTGGAAGAAGAGTGAAGGTTGGAGCCTTCTCTAGGATGGTGCCTACGTACTAGTAAATGGATTGGCTAGTACAAGAGCCAGGTGGTTGGAACCCCCTTCTAGTAGCAGCCGGAAAACGAGTGAAGGTTGGAGCCTTCTATAGGTTAGCGCCTACGTACTAGTTAATGGATCGACTAGTACAAAAGCTTGGGGGTTGTAGCTCCCTTCTAGTAGAAGCTGGAGAACGAGAGAAGGTTGTAGCCTTCTGCAGGTGGGTGTCTACATACTGGTATGAGTCTACACCAGTACAATATTGTAAACATGTTTTTCTTATATTAAAATAAGACAACAGTAGGTGGTGTTTGTCTCGCATTGGGTTTCCACCTTAAATCTTGGTGTTCATGTGTGTTTTTTATGTGTGATGGTTTGTTTTGTTATTACTGCACATGGTTACTATTTATATGGTTAATGAAGTACTGATGCACTAATTAAAGATCAACATATGATGAATTAATTGAATCATAAGTTTTCTGGATATACATTGGTTGCCTTAAATACAATTTTGTGTACATGCGAGTTACCTTCATTAAAATAGTGCATATAAATCATAGTATGAAAAGAAAAATTTATTCATTTGACTAATACTGATTCTGTTATGAAACCAGCTCACAAAAAGATAGAAAAGATAGATCAAATCCTTAGAAATAAGCCTCTTTGAGGGAGAAACCTCCTTTACATTACACAAATGAACAATTCTTGGATGATACAAATGACAAGACCTCCTTTCTAGGAGTCTAAGGGGTCATAATATAATCAAATGACATAACAGTAATAATGTAAGGGCACAATAATAACAATAGTGGGCTTCTATGGGGCACAATAGTAACAATATGGAGACTACATGGGTACAAGAATACAATAAGGGGGTTGTACTAATAACGATAAGGGGTTACACTAGTAGTATAGGGGCCTAACATTCCCCTCTCTTTCAAAACGTTTTGTCCTCAACGCTTGAGTAGTTCTTGATGCTTCTATATAAAATTCTTATCCTCCCATGTGGAATATTCACCAGATAAGTTCTTCCACTTGATGAGATACTTTGAAATTGATCGATTTCGTAGCTTTCAGGTTATTTTTTCTGTGATTTCTCCAGGTTCCAATATGATTTTTGCTTCCTCTTCAAGTTCTAGGAATATTGTTTGAATTGGGATATTTTGCAAATTTTGAATGAGTGGCCACACTTCTTCATCCTTCTTCCATTCATCCCTTACTTCATTTATCCAATCTGGTTGGATAATGGAAATAGCACAAAACCATGCTTCCACATCCTCATCCTTTCTTGAGAGTGCATCTGCAACAAAATTTTGCTTCCCTTTTCTATAGATGATGTCAAAGTCATAACCCAACATATTTGTCACCCATTTTTTCTGTTCTTCTAAAGATAATATTTGTTCTAAAAAGTATTTAAGACTATCATGATCCATTTTTACCTTGAAATGTCTTCCCATTTGGTAAGGTCGGCATTTCTTAAGTGCATGTAGTATTGCAAACATTTTCTTCTCATAAATAGCTTGCTTGAGATGTAGCCGTAAAAAAACCCAATCACCAACATCAAAACATTTTTCACTCCGATGTTGATCTACCTATGTTTTCATTCGATTCTACACCAAAGTGGCGTTATCCTTTAAAAGTTGGAGAACTTGTTGTTGATGCTCGATGTGATCTTTCACTGCTTGAACCTTTTTCTTCTTGATATGTCCTTCTATCTTTAGAGTTTGAAGAGTGGTAATTTCTTCCAATGCTTTACAAGATATGGTCGAATTCATTTCTTGATGCTCAATTTGATCTTTCACTTCTTGAGCATTTTTCTTCTTGATATGTCCTTCTATCTTGATAGTTTGAGGAGTGGTAATTCTGGCCAATGCATTACAAGATATGGTTGGATTCATTTCTTCTTTCTAGATGTGATCTTTCACTTCTTGAACCTTTTTATTCTTGATATGTCCTTCTATCTTGGGAGTTTGAGGAGTGGTAATTCTTGCCAATGCTTTATAAGATATGGTCAGATTCATTTCTTTGTTCTTTGGGGTTAGTTCCTAGTGTATATCCTATTCTTTTGATGTTTCTTGATCCTTTTCTTTCTCCTCTTCATAATCTATGTAAAATAATTTCTTCTCAGCACGCTTATGACCTTTAGTGCATTTGCTATCACAATTGTAACAAAGCCCTTTTTCTCTTTTTTCTTCCAATAGTCGTGGTGTCACCCTTGTAGGCTGTGGAAGGCTAGGAGAAACAACACTTCCATGTTTATGGTTGTGAGGGGTAGAATTCATTGTTTCCAGAATTTTTCTTTCCACTTTTCTTGCCAACCTGAATGTCTTCTCCAATGAATTAGGTTCCCAAAGACGAACCTCATGTTGAATGTTATCCTTTAAACTCCCTATGGAGACATCAATCCTCTACTTCTTTGGAATATCATTTTCCCTTATATTCAATTTTTGAAAGTCCTCAATGTGCTCTTCCATTTAACACTTTTGTTTGAGATTTATAAATTGGCTAAAGAAGGTGTTTCTCTTTTTATCCTCATAATGTGCTATCATTTCCTCTATGAAAATTGACCATGTGACAAGTGGTTTACGAGAACAAAGCCCTTTATACCATAAAAATTGATTCAGTTCTAAATAATTAGATGTAATACATACCTTTTGTAACAATGGTACACCATATATATCAAAATATTTCTCCATCTATAGTATCTGATTTACCGAATCCTTGCCATCAAACTTCCTCATCTCAATTTTTTTTTATTTAGGATCTAAATCTTGAAATGACTATAACTCTGTAATTTCGGATTCTTCCAGTTCTGAAATCACGACCTACAATAGTCCTCTGCATCCTCTTTCCAATGCCACCAGTATGATCTAAATTGGATTCTCCAAGGAAGAGTTATGCCAAATATCCCATGGTGACCTAATTATAGATTAGTTTAGTAGAGCGAACTTCTACGACATGCCACGTGTAACTATTTTGACCTTTGGATCTGAAAAATGTATAAAAGAAACTACAATTCATCCTTGTTCTGTAACTTCTTATGAAATTTCAATATGATGCTCAAAACAAAAGTTATGACTATTTTCCCCAGGTCACCTATTTGGAATGTAATTCGGGAGTCTGCAAAAAGGCCAAATTCCTCAACGCATATCTCCACAAATATAGCGAGAAAAACTCTTAAATTTAGACCCAAGATTTAGAACGATTTCATCCCAAATGGGTTTTATTTTTAGCATCTGAAATGTGGCAAAAACAAAGTTATAGCACAAACGCCACGATGACCTGTTTGGAGCAGTGAAACGCTAGAATCGAAAGCTCTGATACCAAATGTTATGAAACAAGCTCACAAAAATATAGAAAAGATAGATCAATGCCTTAGAAATAAGCCTCTTCGAGGGGGAAACCTCCTTTACATTACAGAATTAAACAATTCTTGGATGATACAAATGACAAGACCTCATTTCTATATATAGGAGTCTAAGGGGTCATAATATAATTAGAGCCGACATAACAATAACAATGTAAGGGCACAATAATAACAATAGTGGCCTTCTATGGGGCACAATAGTAACAATATGGGTACTACATGGGTACAACAATATAATAAGGGGGTTGTACTAATAACAATAAGGGGATACATTAGTAGTATAGGGGCCTAACAGATTCACCCCCCCCCACCCCGCTCTTAGTATTATTTCCAACAATATGGAAAGAGGGTGATTGGCTGAAAGAAAGACTTGGTTCAGCTCAACCTATAGTCAGGTGGTACGTGGAAGTCCATGACTTGGTTAGATTTTGCATACGTTAATGAGAGTTAGTTTTTTGTTGCAATCTATGAGAATTTGTACATGTTATTATGTTGCTTTGATGGTTTCTCTATCATGAAAATATTATGGTTATATGTTGGTTACAAGCATGCTTTATGATGTAATCTAGTTATGGCTCTTGTTATGCTTTGATAAATTAATGAATAGATGATGAATGCATGAACTGACTAGTGTGGTTGCAACTTCTTGATAGGGAATTAGACCTTCTCAGTTATTTTCAGAAGAAGTTAAAGTATCTATTCTTAGATATGCATCCATGACCTGCATCTTACATGTTTACCATATGTTTGATGAAATGTCTAACGTGTTATAGTCAGTCTAGGTCAATTTTTGGCTTACATGTTACACTGAAATTTGTCACCATGACTATCTGCAGTTAATATGGCTCCATCAATAGTCATATTATCCTCCTTGTCAAGCCTCATACCTCTGCTCTTCATGTCAAACTTCAAAAA
>APFE031169839.1:92632-118680 GCA_000404065.3 Pinus taeda
GCAATCTTTTCATATTTTACAAGTCAGAAAAGAGCTTAAAGGTGACTCGGGTATGGGTTCATTTTTACACAAGCTTGAACCATGGAGAACTCTGCTTGAATTTGGTTTCATGTTTACACAAGCTTGAAACGAAAAACTATGCTTGTTATAAGTTCGCATGCCCCCAGCATAATGACACAAAATGAGGTACATGCCCCCCAAGCTTCATTGCATTCAACAAAGTGGATGGAATGAAGGTTCACTTTCGAGAGCTTGGAAAGACTCGACTTGAATTTTACGAGACCTTAATCAAAAGATTCGATTTGGAAAGGGAGTTGTTTCATTTTTTAATGAGGTTGACACAGTAAAAGAACTATCCTCATAACCCTTATTTCATTTTTTAATGAGCTTGACACGAGATCAGGAACTATGCTCGACCCAGTCCTAATTTCATTTTTTAAGGAGCTTGACATAGGAAAGGAACTATGCTTTGACGAATCCTAGTTTCATTTTTTAAGGAGCTTGACATAGGGAACGAACTATGCTTCGATTAGACCCAATTTCATTTTTTAAGGAGCTTGACATGGGAAAAGGAACTATGCTCCGCCCGAACTTCATCATAATGAACAGGAAGTCGGGGCTTCCAAGAGTGGCGCTCCCGATGTGAGGTCAATGTCTAGGAAGTCAGGACCCAATGCCCCCAGGACACTATGCACGATGGCAGCATTGCTAGATGTAGGCATGGGAGAGGTGGCCACGTAGTTGATCTAGGGTGAGACAGATGCAACTAGTGGATGAGAACCAAGAGGGAAGGGCGATTGAGCCGGAGGGGCTTGTGGATGAGCGAATGATAATTGGTCCATCGTCACCATTCTTCCATCGTGTGGAAAGAAAACCACACGGAAAAGTGAAGAAACAAGAGCTCCCATGGCATACACATAGTCACGACCAAGGAGAAGACTAAAGTCTAAAGAACCTTGGGTAACCGAGACGTCTATATAGACAGTCTTGCCTCCCAAAGTGATAGGGAACTTTGGGAGGATCCCTAATGGTTGACTCATTCCTCCATCAAAAGCGGTAAGATTCGGTGCGACAGGTACAAGCGATGGAGAACCCAAAGCTTGCCAAGTAGTAACAGGCATAAGACTAACCGATGCTCCTTCATCTAACACAGTGCCAGGCAGTGCCATATGGGAGGCATAGGTGGTGACCCAGAAAGGCACATGGGATGGAAGGGGAGTGGTAGTCAAATGACTCCAATCGAAGGAAACGACCGAACTACTTGGTGGAGGAACCATATGGTTGCCCCCCTGCTCGGAAAGGACCGAATCAGAATTCTCCGGAGAGGTTGGGATGGGAAAACCATCATCAAGCTCAGGAGAATTCGATGAGACGAGAAGAACATGGGTATTTTGCTCTTCTGAAACAGAGTGGTCGACAGGAGGTGAACTCCAGTCGACACTCTTTCCGACCAATGGTAGGTCTGGAACAAGCTGGACATAGCCAGGTTCGGGAAGGGGGGCTTGGACAAGAGAAGAATGTGAATCAATCTCATTGTCGGGAGGCGAATGATCTGAAGCTGCAGAAAGGCGTTGATATCCAACGGGGAGTTGGGGTGAGAGAGCTGGGAGACTTTCCAAAACAGTGGAGGCTTTATCCATTAGTGGACAAAGGTGAAGGGGATGATTACCTTCACAAAGTCTACAGGGGATTCAAATCTTCCCTTTTCCCTTACCATTCCCAACGGATGAGGTAACATCGCCGTGAGCCTCAGTGGATGATGAGGGGCGGGCCGGATCACGAGACCATACTTCTAAGATCCTGGGAATGCCAGGACAATCACGAAGAAGACGGTCTTCCTTGCATAATCGACAAGGAAATTCAACTTTCCGCGGAGGAGCGGAAAGGGGCCCGACTTGAGGCATGCTCGAGGGAACAACGGTCATATTTGTAGCCTCTCCCTTAGGAGACTTCTTCTTCTTGTTCTTCTTGTTCTTCTTCTTAGCCACTTGGTTATTCGAATCGAAACTTTCACCAGGCGAAGTACAAGAAGGAGACGTAGAAGTAGGCATCGAAGGAGAGAGGTCCACCTTAGGTTCAACATGATGTTGTGCAGGTGGAGGGACTGATGGAGTATCAGCCGACACGGTAGGGAGCAGAGAGGTTGAAAACAACCAAACAGGCAACCCGACAATTAACCCTGGGAGGGATAACGTCACCATATAAGGAGCACCAACATTTCCAAGAGGAGGGGAATGACTAGGGTTCCCGTCAAGAGGGGAACCTAGGTTGGTGAACCCTGGGAAAGTTGCCATAGCAGAAAGAAAACCTACTCAAGCAATCAAACACAAGATTTAACCAGGTGATGTTATCGTGGCCAAATAAATTTTAAGACATGGGAACTGAACTTGACCTTTTCATGTTTCGAGAGTCGAGAAAAGGACGAAAAGATGACTCTATCTCCTTTGAATGTTTAATGAGCACGAAGTGACAAGACGCTCACTTACACCTTTTCTTTTAGGGAGTCCAAAAAGGATCAAAAGTGACTGCTCTGGAGATTCTAAGAAAAAGGTTTACCAAGCAATCCGTAAAACTGCTTATACACCTTGGAAATCGTATGAGAACCAAGGACTTTCCGTACTGCAGTCAATCTTCCCGAATGCTATGTTCGGTGCGTTACGGTTCATAAGGTGGCAGACTCGGCTTCCTATGGATAAAGGATGCAAACCTAGTGGAGTCTCTCCATATATACGCGATGGTACGTGGGAGCCCAAATCCGTGCTAGACCACAATTGAATCACACCAGGAGGAATCACCCAACCTTAATGCGAAAACACGAGTGACTAGGTTTAATGACGCCGGAGCATGTCTCTAGCCTACACCTCTAGATATTTGCATTAAGTTCCAATGCGTTTTTAGATAAATTTGGTTTATTTTACGGTTGATCTTGAATTAAGTTTTGATTTTAGGTCCTACCGTATGATCTCTCGAAAATACTTATATGCAAACTACATGCCAAAGAACATCATTTCGTTCGATGAATTCTAACTATGAGAAGGTTAGGAATTTTTCAATCAAACAAAACGAACTCAAGCAATCACACAACCTAATGCAACTAATGGCAAGGAAATGAAACTTTTCTTTTGAAAACACAAATCAACGAAATGTCCTTTTCCTTTTAACTATTAAATGCAAAAGATACTAGTTTGATTTTCTTTTCAATGGCACAAAAGTGTTTAAAATGATTTTGAGAGACAGCTACACCAAGCAAAAGAAATGAAATCACTCAATGCAAACACAAGAAAGTTCCCAAGACACTAAAAACCAGTTTCCCAAATTAAAGGAAAACAAAGGCTTATGAGCTATGTGATCTAAGCTCAACAAGACAAAAAGGAATTCCAAGGAGGAAGTCAAATCGCTTGGAACACAACCAAAACACTTCCAACAATCACCGAGCGAATGTGAAAAGAAAATCTGAAGTTGGCTAGTCAAACAAGAAAACAAGATCCCACGGAAGGCTTGACACACACATGGCCACTAGATGCCCTAGGGCTTGAGTGCGAAATAAATGGAGAAAAGCAAACACCCAGAGGATAGGAGTTCAAAACCAGTCAAACAACGATCCAACACACTCCAGCAACTGTAAAAGTTAAGGCAAAACGCAAACCAAGCAGCGAAAGCAAAAAGGAAGGCTTTGCAAAACCGAAAAACAAGTAGTAAACGAACCCTTGCGGAACAAGACTTCGCAAGCAAGTATGTCACAGTTCAAAAAAAACAAAACAAGTCATAAACCAAGTGGAAAGAGCAGGGGACAGTCAAACCAACAGGTTTAGGAGGAAAATTTGGACAAAAATGAATTCTACAGGATCAGCGCGGGTGACCCTCAGCAACAAAGCGCTGACCAGACAACACGTGTAGCAACTTTGTGCTGTCAGTGCGGAAGGACACGGATTAAGGGCGCTGGCCCGAAAACAAGGTCAGCGCGACTGTTAAACGTATGAACGCAATGACAGTGAAGCCAAAGAAACAGACGTGCGATGTCAGTGCGACTGTTCTGATATAAACCGTGCTGAGGCTAAAAAACAGGTAAAATCAAACCAAAAACTCCCAAACCAAGGCAACAGCTTTTGAAACAATTAAAGCATTTCCCAAAGTGAACCAGGAAACCAAAAACAGAGAACTAATCCCCAATCTTTGACAAGAGAGTGACAATCAAACTCAAAACAAGGATGAACAACAAAAGACACAAGCAACACTTCCCCAGCGGAGTCGCCAAATTGTTGGAGAGGTAAATCCCCTCTACAGATAGAGGCGATCCCTACTAGCCCAGAACGGGTCTAGCAACAATCAATCAATGCTACTTTGCAAGTTCCTAATTGCAATTTCGAAGTGGGTAATGAACACCTACTTGGATTCCAGCGCTATTTGTTTGATGAAGAGATGCCGCTCTCACTCCTTCGCTCTGGTCGGTCACGATCCTCCACTATCCTCGCGGAT
Organism: Pinus taeda; assembly: GCA_000404065.3. Lineage (NCBI taxonomy): Eukaryota > Viridiplantae > Streptophyta > Pinopsida > Pinales > Pinaceae > Pinus > Pinus taeda. The sequence goes on from APFE031169839.1 coordinate 97,109, forward strand.
GGACACCTGCACATGCAAAGAGAGAACAAACACAAGCGTGAAATCTAGTAAAAGCAACTATACATCAATCAGAAAGGATGTAATTCACATTAACCATTATAAGACAAATGAGAATGGAACCATAACAGTAGTCATCTATCTTTTATTAATCAAAACAGAGAAAAGGTACAACCAATGTTCTACGCTGAGTCCTTCTCAGAGGGTCCAGCCAGCAGTCTCATAAGCATTACCCTTGGAGGTGATCTCCCAAGACAAACAACTCTCTCTCTCACACAAGGCAACAAGACTTCACAACCTTCCTTAAGCTCTCAGCAATCCACACTTAACAACACAATTTCCTATTAGGAGCAGAACTAAAGCACTATGATTTCTCTATTCAACATATCCAAAACTCCCTGCTCATGGCAATGGTGGAGGCTTATATAGGAGAAGGAAGTCTCCAAGGGGTGGAAGGAATAAGCTTATCTCCAAGAAAGGTGGCTCATCAGGCGAACAGACATGCCATAGAAGGGAGGGTGACCTTTACAAAGCCAACAACCAGGTCTGGAGTCATCTGGAAGGCTGGCTGTTAGAACAAACTCGCCCAAACAGGATCAGCGCAGGTGCATAACTGGACTGGCGCGCTGACATCGCATCCCAAAAACAGAAGAGGTCCGGTCAGCGCGACTTAGTACAAGCAGAGGATGCGCTGGCTATGAAATCCGATTAGCGCGGGAAACCCGTGTGCTTCCGCGCTGGCAGCGCATCAATTGCACTATCATCCGCCAGTCAGCGCGGTTATTTCAATAACAGTCACGATGATCCAATAAACTTAGGCAAAGAAGGTTTTTGGCCATTTCAGAGAGCATGAGCATGATGGATTTGATTTCATGACACAGTAGGGAGACTGACAAGGAGACAGTGACAATTTACTGTGTAACACTTGGAGTTAGAGAGCACGGTCTATCTTGAAGTGATGAAGAGGAGTTGAAGTTTGGGTGAAGATTGGTGCCGAAGTGCGGTACTTTGATGGACAAAGGTGGCTGCTAGCCTGGTAGATTGGAGCTCAGGAATTGGCCAACCTAGATAGAACATTGATGAACATGTGTACATGTAGAAAAAGTGACTTTGACAGTGTTGGGTGGTAGTCCTCCTGGAGTCTTGATGTGTTGTCGTATGAAGGACTAAGGGGCAGCTAGTGAGCGGTACTAAAGCGAAGGACCGGCAAGACAAGATATGACATAGAAACTGCAACAAAGATTGTCATTGTATATTGTATTCCATAGAATGTTGTATTATTCAGATTTGGTTTTAATATAATGAAGTTGGGTTGGAAAATGTAAAAAATGTGTATACTTATGCATATGTGATTTACTGCTTTATATTTTCTGTCATGCAAAGTAGTTCTGGTTGAGATTATTGGTTTGGTAGTGTCAGTGATTTTAAGATTCTAACCTAGACACAAGATCATGCAAATTCAACATGGTATCAAAGTGTGTCTAAGTTACTTTGGAAGTCAGTGAATCAGAGTTGTGCACAACAAAGTACAACTTAAGAGGGAGTTGGACACATTGTAGGTGACAATGTCGAAGTTACAGGCTGGTATCCGGTATGAGGACATCTTTGAGGGGTTGTCCAACTATATTCCATGGAAGGAAAGGATCAAGTTTGTCTTGCACATCAACAGGATCTTGGAGTTCGCCGAGAAATCCATCAAGAAGCCAATTGATCGAAAGGAGTAGGAAGTGTACGAGGAATTGGATACGAGGGTGAGATTGATCATCCTAGATGGTGTGAAGGATGCCCTAATACCTCATTTGTTGGGGAAGAACACCACACATGAGATGTAGATGGCTTTTCATAATTTTTTCCAAAATAAGAATAAGAAGTAGGTATTGGTAATGGAGGATAAGTTGAATTCCACTAAGCTGATAAAGGGTTGAGTGACTTCATATCTGACGAGATTATCTCAGGTCAAATATGAGCTTGTTGTCGTCGGTGTGATTATTTTAGATGGAGATATGGTGAGGATTGCTTTGAAAGGGTTCACCGAGGAAGGAAGCCCTTCATCAAAGGGATTGTTGCTAGAGAAAAGTTGCCATAATGGAATAAGTTGTGGGTCAACTTCACTCAAGAAGAATTGTGAGATTAGGATCTTCATCAAAAGAAGAAGACTTTCAATGATGTCGTGGCACTTGCAGCATGAATGAAGGGTAAGAAAAAAAAGGACTTGATTAAGGTCAATTGTTTCAATTATGGAGGGATGGGTCATTTTTCGTCAAGATGTTCAATGAAGAAGAAGGGAGATGACAAGAAGAAGAAAGGAAAGCAGGTCGTCAATGTTTCCACTCCTTCTAAGATAAACGATCTCACCAGGAGAATGGAGGAGGAGGACCTTGCCATGAGATCTCATTTCTCACAGGGTACTATCGACGAGGATGGATGGTACGTGGACAATGGTGCGACGAAACATATGACAGGGTCACAGGAGGTTTTTGAGACTCTAGTTGAATGGGACTCAAAGTTGCACATGGTGTTGGGCGACAAGATTCAAAATGAGATCTGAGGATCAAGAGTTGTTCCATTCAGAGTGGAGATAGGACGAGTGATGTGGTCCAGGATGTATTGTTCATATGAGGACTCAGATATAGTGTGATTTTTGTCTCTATGATCGAGAAGAAAGGGTTTGAGGTCTTGTTCCAGGATGGGAGGAAAGACTTAGGCCTAGAGGCTCTAGCTCTATTGGTATCGTACTTGGATTTAGAGAGCATGGTCTATAAAGGTTGACGGGAAAGTCTATGGATCATGAAAAGAAGGTGGAGCAAGTGCAAGTCCTAGAGAAGCAGTAGCAGGAGTAAGGTTCAAAGGAGCAGGTACAGGTTCACAAGAAGAATCATTAAAGGAAATTTCAACCTAAAAGTGGCCTCCTAAGGAAAAATCAAGAAATTAATAAACAATGCCACGTAGAAAATTTTTTAATATTATCTTATTGTTATCTATGTTCCACAATATTTATTAACACGAGATTTAATAAAAAGAATTAATATATTGTTTCTAATCTTCTTCCAGAATTCTCACATCCATGATTGCAGAAGCCTCAAAACAATAATATTGTTTCTAATTTTTTACTTTTATCGAAATCCTTTAATATAGGGCACTTTTATTAAAATAACTATCTATATTTATTTATATTTAAATTTAACATTCTATATTTATATTTTATATTTATCTCTGTGAATATAATTTATATTTACCCTTTTTTTGTGGAGTTTTTTAATGGAATTGTCTATTAAAGCCAATTTTACACAAAATATATATATATATTTTTGTCACAATCCGGTAATCGATAATTTGTCCTTTCTGGAATACATTTTTTTAACTATCTAACTATTTTATATTTAACTATATATCTTATGTTTTTTGCCTCAATCTAGTAATTTTTCCTTTTTGGAATACATTTTTTAACTATTTAAGCATTTTATATTTAACTATTGATATTTTTTCCGGTAATTTGTCCTTTCTAGAATACATTTTTAAACTATTTAACTATTTTATATTTAATTATAATTATCCATATTTATATTTTATATTTCATTGTTTATATATATTTTATGTTTAACTATTTTTTTTGGTCTTTTTGGGGCATTGTTATTAATATCAAATGGGCCCACATTTTTAATTTATATTTTTTCAATAATATCAATATTTACATTGCATTAATAACTTTTTGGAAATTCTGATTCATATGGGTAAGGTAGGTAAATAACATTAATAAAATATTTCACGAGTACCTAAATTAATAATAAAATATTTTACTAATATCCAAATTAATAATAAAATAATATTTCACATGTACCCAAATTAAACAATATAAAATTATTTAGGACGTGTACTTCTTTTTAAATTTAAAGGATTTTGATTGGTTTACATATTATGACATGGAAATTATGTGAAAACTTCATAGGCACTTTTAGGCTAAAATTTCCTCTAATGGTTCACCTTCCCGAGAAAGTGCAGATTGTAGAGACTCAGAGGGAGTCAAGTTCTAAAGGGAGCTTGCAGGTTCAGAGGGAGAATTTGCAACCGAAGAAGAGCATGTGGTCAGTACGGAGCAAGGGTGATCCTACAACTGGAAAGAAGGAATCATGGAGAGATTGGAAAGCGATACAGGATAAGAAGAAGAAGCAAGGTGCTTCTTGCAGTGACAGTGACACTTCCGAGAGAGGCGTAGTTCATAGAACAAGGATTGTTGCAATTGTGAGCACCAAGAGTTGGGAAAGTGTTGTGAATAGTCATGATGATTATGAGTTACTTACTAATATTGGAAGTACCTCCCTCGCTAAGAGGGAGTGTTGATTTGTGTAGCTTAGAAGGTACTCCAAGCCCTAGGGTTCGGGGTTTGGAGGGAAAAGAGCCACAAGAGTTACTTGTGGGCTTGGAACCCAAGTATGGGGTTTTTCACAAAATCGTGTTTTGGGCATTTCCATGAGCACATTTCTACATGTGATGGCATGAGATTATAGAGGTCAGAAAGGAGAATCCAACGTTTCGAGAATCGTAAAGTTTTGAGTTGTAGAAGTGGAGATATGAATTTTTTAAGTTGTTTTTGGGGTTGAAACCATAAGTGTCAAGGCTAGCCTAAGGTGATTTTAGGCTTATGACAGTTGGAAACCCCTTTTGATGACGTTTTAGAAGCCCTCCTTCATGGTGTATATAGGAGGTGATGTGAGGACTATTCCTCGTCCAATTCGGTGCAACACTCACACATGAAAGGGAAGCGTAGGAGGGCATAAGGGTTTTGTTTAGCCGCAAGAACAAAGGAAGACCAACGAGGATATTGGAGGTCGTTTTGGTGACTGCATGGTGGATCAGGCCACTATAGTTGGGCCAAGTCTAATGAGGGTGTATCGCAAGCATGTTGGAAGAGTTTGTGGTAGAGGGATCTCTGTTTGGGTGGCCCGTGGGCATAGGAGGATGATTGTGGTAGCATGCAGACCATACCACCTCTTAACAGTGCTAACCAGGGTTGTTTTGGGGTTGGAATGAGCCCAGGACAATATCATAAAAAGAGGCCCCTCTTCCTTTGCTAGACTGCGGAAATTAAGGATTGTTTTGGTGTCTGATGAAGGGTTGGTGCAGCGTACTAGTGCCCTAACCAGGAACAGTCTAGGGAAGCAGTGGAACAACTGACATAGAGTTGTGTTCACCTTGTGTTGGGTCAAGGATATTGACCAATATTGGATTAGTTTACCTTGCAGAAAGTAGGTTTCATTTGGAGGACTTTCCGTGGAGGTGAAAAGTCCATCCTAGGAGCAGAATCTACAGTGAAGTATTGGGCATCATTGGTCTGGTGGAGGGTAGCGTGTTGATAGCCCAAAGTAGCACTAGAAAAGCTATCTTGAAGTGATGAAAAGAAGCTAAAGGTTGGGTTAATATTGGTGTCGAAGTGCAGTACTTTGATGGACAAAGGTGACTACTAGCCTGCAGATTTGAGCTTGGGAATTAGGCAAGCTAGAGAGCATATTGATGAGCTTGTGTGCATGTAACAGAAGTGACTTGCAACAGTGTTAGGTGTCATCCCTCCTAGAGTCTCGATGTGTTGTCCTTTGAAGGACTAAGGGGCAACTAGTGAGCAGTACGGAAGCGAACGACCGGAAAGACAAGATAATACATAGAAGTTGCATTGAAAATTTTCATTGTATCTTGTATTCCATAGACTGTTGTATTATTCAGATTTGGTTTAATATAACGCAGTTGTGTTGGAAAATGTAAAAATTGTGTATACTTGTGCATATGTGATTTACTACTTTATATTTTCCGTTGTGTAAAGTAGTTCTGGTTGAGATTCTTAGTTTGGTAGCGTCAGTGATTTTAAGATTCTAACCTAGACCCAAGATCATGGAAATTAAACATACTTCTGAGAATATGCAACGTTAGAAGAAAACACTCGAGCATCCATGACTTTCAATGAATACAGTAACTTTAGATTCAGAAATAGATCCAGGGGATAACCTAATTTTAATCTAATACTCAAGGTAAATTACCTATCCCTTCTCTCATTTATTGGGTCATGTAAATGTTCAGGAAGACTGTGGTGCAAAAATTGGACACCTACTTCAGGGTCAACCCTATGTCGAATGCAAATGCTATCCAATTCGCCACATTTCATCTTGAAGGAGAAGTGCATGAATGGTGGTACCATGGTCTAGTTATGATGGGGAATACAAACATGACTTCTTATGAATAATTTACACAAAGATTGTTATATAGATTTGATCAGAAGAACCCGAACATACACTTCAGAGAATTGGCACAATATAAACAACCCTGATAGCATGAAGAGTTCATTACAGAATTTGAACGAATCACAATCATGGTGACAAACATATCTGAAAAATAATTACTCATTCTTTTCACAAATGCATTAGTCGAATCCCTAGAAGGATGGGTCAAGGCATTCAATCCCACAACCCTTCGTGATGCCATCAAGAAGACTCAATAAATGGGAAATCTAAGGCCCCGTCCGAGGCTTTCATTCCCAAAAAATATAAGGAGAAGAATCCCTTTCAACATGATTGGCCACGAAAAGACAATTTGGATGAGGAAACCTTAAGCGAACTAAGGTAAAAGAAGTTATGCTTCAATTGCAAAGAACCATCAAAACCAAGACATTGCTGCTTAGTCAACAGGAAGATTCGTATATCAAAGAAATATTTGACGACAAGGAGAAAGTATAAGAACCCACTTCAAATGAACTCACTCCTAATGTTGAGCCTAACAGTCCAAAGGAAGAACCACTTCGAGAGGAAGCTAAAAAATAGGAAAATCCCAATGAGGAGAAGAAGACTTGACCATAGGTCAAAATTTCTACTCTTTCGAGAACCCCTATATATTACACCTTCAAGATCGGGGGAGTCGTCAAAGGTCACTGCATCACATAATTTATTAATGGGGGAGCTACACACAACTCCATCGATGTAGAATTAGTGGCAAAGAAAGTACTTCCTAAAGAAGAGTTTGAAGGTCTTGATGTGATAGTTGTGGATGGGTACAACTTGGATTGCACATGAGTCATTCCAGGTTTGAGTGTAACACTCGGTAATTATACTTTCGCTAGTAATTTCTATGTAATAGATCTTGTAGATATCAATATGGTATTAGGGGTTCAGTGGTTGTATTCATTGGGAAAGAGCATTATGGACTAACAAGCAATAGAGATGGAATTTAAAGCCCCTAATGGTAGTAAAGCCGTCTTGAGAGGCATGACAAATGGTAGCCCATAGGTCATTTGAACTAAAAGAATGAAGGCCATATTTATGCATGGAGATGTAGCATATGCAGTGAAATGCAAGATTAAAAGTGAAAAGACTCTTAGTAGTGGTGAACCACATTACAAAGCAGACATTCAATGAGTACTAGACAAGCATGGTCAGGTATTTGGTGATATTCCCCCAGGATTGCCTCCAAAGAGAGGAATTGAACAAACTATATAATATTCCCCCGTGATTGCCTCCAAAAAGAGGAATTGAGCATACTATATAATTCAAAGAAGGGTCCAAGCCCACAATCACCACACCATTCGCTCACCCAAAGAAATTCAAGGACAATATAGAAAAGACCATTCAGGAACTTTTAGCAATGGACCACATTAGACCCAACTCGAGTTCATTCGCCTCATCAGTGGTTTTGGTGAAGGAGGAGGATGGCATGAGGAGAATGTATATTGATTACCGATCTCTGAACAAGAATACCATCAAGAAAAAGTATCTTATTCCAAGGATCAATGATCTACTAGATGAGTTACATGGAGCAGTATATTTTTCAAATATTGACCTACGATCAGGGTATCATCTGTTGGGAATCACGATTGTCGTTAGCCAAAACCCATAGGTGTTATTCAACGATCGCATCGCCAAAGATAAGGATCCATGAGAGGCAGTTATTCCATGTCAGGAAACACACGGGGAGAAATAGTTTATTCATGTCCAACAATATCCCCCCAACGCGAGTCGGGTGTGTATCGAACTCGTGACCTACGCTTTGTTGAAAAGTGTGAGTAAGTTTGGTCTTCATAATGACATGTAATTGTGATTTTATATAAAGATATGTAAAGAAGAAAATAAAATATTTTAATGCTTACATCATGGGTTTCATGAGCAAGATATTTTATTTTTGAGTCAAGGCTCCCATTGAGAGCCTTTAGGAATTTTGTCATCTAGTCATAAAATAATAAAAGAGTCATTGCCATACAAAGAAGTCATGTTACACATTGTAAAGAGACACTTTTATATGTAAATTAATCCTCCAAGCCCTTGTCATTATCCCTCTCCAATTCGACCTACAACGAATGAAGAACCGAGAATATGTTGGCGGCTCTCCTCCTTATGATCATGTTGGCTTAAAGGACATGAGGCAGTGTGTATATAGAGCCACTCTTGGCATCAGAAGAAAGAAATTCGGTGAAGAAGTGCCTCCAAACATAAGTGTGAAGAAAGAATTAGAAGAGAAAAGTGAAGAACAAAGAAAGGATAGCGAAAGGAGAGATTATTCAGGGTTTCTGATTTATATACTCTCCCATGTGAGAAAGAAGAAGGACCGGAGGCATAGAAAGAAGATCACAAAATTTGTTGCTACATTGAGGTGACCTTGTTTGGGTATAGGATATCGCAGAAGGACGCCGAGGAGAAGTGATATAGGTCTCTCTCTTGAAGAGACTAATCGAGGAGCATAGATTATCCTATGGTTTTAGAACTAGGGTTAACCTAAGAGACCGATATTCTCTAAGGAAGCCGACAAGAGCAATGTGGAAGAATAGAGACCGATATTCTCTACAAGGAGTCGAGGAAAGAGAATACAGACTGATATTCTCTACAAGGATCCGAGAAGAGAGAGTAGAGACTTATATTCTCCAGAAGAAGCCGAGGAGAGCAGTCTGAGATCTAGAATAAGTCGAGAAAAGGAAGAGGTAGAGCATCAAGGCTAGTGACAAGGGTCTTGGGAGGACACTAGAGTCAAGGGTCTTTTTCATGGTCTTGGTATTCGTCAATTGAAGATATATAAGGAGAATTTTGTGATTGGGTTTTCCTCTCAAAGAGTGAGAGGTTTTGGCCCTGGCTGACAAGCCTACATACTCTGTCTCTTATCTTCCATTGTTTATTTGGTAATTGTCTTGATGAAAAGAACACATTGATAATATAACAAAGAGAACATCATAATACAAGAAGTCAAAACATATCACAAGCAATTATCAAGAAGAGAAATATCCTAATCATCAATGCCCTAGATTTCTCAGCTTGGTATCAGAGCTAAGGTGTTGAAGTTGTTATCACCAAGAAATGCAGTTACATGTACATAAATGTTGTCCAAAAAAATTTCATTGTCAAAAATAGGTGTCAAATAGTTGTTGTCCTATGTTCGTTACTTAGGGATCATGTTTTAGAAAGTTATTAATGAAAATCATTTTCAGATACCGTTAGTCACCCTCCATCATGATTGTATAAGGCCTGTCTTATCTTACTTATGTCACTGGCCCTTTTCGCATTTTCGCAGCGCAGTTTTATTGGCTGATTTGGCATCGCAATGATGTTTTAGCTTTTTTGCAGCGTGTCAGTAACCAGCCATTTCGTAGTGCATTTTGATAATTTATAACTATCTGCACTACGAAATCGCGGATTCAGGAATTTTGCAGCACTGATTCTTAAAATGTCATGTCTGGGGGGATGAGTCAATGTGTCCGTCCGTTTATTGTCAGTTGGCGTCCTTTCCAAGTGATTTTGAGCCATCATTCCACCAATAGGTTCATAGCCACGCACATAAAAATCATTCAAATGGTTTTGTAATGCATGGCAGTGTTATGATGTCTGTTAGCGATGCATGAACTGACCCGTTTGTATGATGAGACTGTTTAATTGCCAAATGAGCCCGAGTTTCTTCCTTAAAGAACTTGATTGCAAGCGAGCCTGCGTTCCAAAATTTAAATTTGCCATTTGAGTTGTAGCCGGTGGTGTCTCTCTGTGCGAAAGTTTTCAAAGCGAAATGGAGAAGAAGGGGCATCGGTCTGGAAGATGTCAAAGAAATAACCTGTGGGATTGGATCTTGCATTAAGAGATGAAGGTGTAAGACAAGCTTTTCAGGATGCTGGTTGCTGGACATTTTGTGAGAAGCTGCAGGGTGGGCATGCTGAGGTAACAAAAGCATTTGCCTTAAATTTTATAGGTTTAGGTTCTAAAGTGTCTATGTTAGAATTCCCGGTATCTCCAGAAGTTATTGCTAGGGTGACTGAAATTCCGAGAGGAGGGCAGGAGTGGTTTAAAAATTTCAAATTTGATATGAACCCCTGCAAGGAATTCTTGAAGGAACCTTATGTAGATGAAGATCTTACAAAGGTTGTGCCAAGGAATTATGTAAAGGAACACTATGCACTTCTCCTTACATGTATTCAAAAGTATTTAACATGTGAAGGGAGATATACTAAGGTTTACTCCTATCATTTTAAGCTGTTGCTGCATTTTACAGGCAAAGCATCTATAGATATCCCATTCTACTTGTTTCGTAGCCTCAGCAAGATGTGTGATAAAATTCAGCTAAAAAAGGATAACTGTGAGACATCACTGTTTCGTCATGGTTTAGTGAAATTGTTAGTGTTGGATGGTCTGCAGAAAATTGGTCGGGATTGGGATTCTTTTATTTTTATGGCTGGTTTTCAGAGTAAGACAGGCCTCACCCCACTGCCTGTTAGAGAAAGAGAAAAGTCAGTTGAGGAACCTACTCTCGCTGAACTTAGAAAGGAGATAAAAGGCAGGAAGAAGACCAAGACTCAATTGAAGGAAGTAATGAAGCCATTGGTTATCAAAGAACCATCTCAACCATCACCAAAGGAGAAGGTCAAGCACAAGAAAGATGCACCTGGGTCAAGTGGGGCTGAACAGGTATCAAGGGTTAAGACCAGAAGTCAATTAAGCAAGGAGAAGGGCAAATCAGTAGCTGTTGAAGAAAGTCCAATATCGAAGGCTAGTTTAAATGATTTGCTTGAGGCTATTGATTTTGAACAGGCTAAATCAGTGCATATTGAGCCAATGCATATTGACTTAGCTCAATCATCACCAGAGAGCACTAAAAAATCAAAGGCCTTGTAGAGGTTAAGGTTTGATGAACCTGGTAAAGAGTTTGTGTTCAGACCACGAAGGCCAGTTACAAGGAAACAAATTAAAGAAGCCGAGAAAGTGCATGAAGAGGAGGTGGCTGTAAAGTTGCCCAGAATAGAGAAAGCTGAACAACTGCCCAAAGCAGAAGAGGCAGAGAAAATAAAGAAAAAACCTTTTACAAGAAAACAAGCAAGAGAAATGGAAAAACAATCCAGAACAGAAGAAGCAAAGGAAACCAAGGAAAAAGTTCCAAATAAAAAAATCACCATTTCTCAAGAAACAAAGACTTCATCTTCAAAGGACCAGTGGGAGGCAACCAAAAAAGAAGTGGCTAAGATGGAGAGGGTCGTAGCTGAAATCGCAGCCATGGAAAAAGAGGTTGCAAAATTAAAAGCACAGCTAAATAAATTAGCTGCCAAGTGAAATTGCAGATTCTAAGTCAGGTGGTGTTCCAAAGTTTTGCTTAATTTTGCTTAAGTTCATTGTTTTTTAAGGCATGTAAGCACGACTATATAAATCCAAGGTAAAATAGAAGTTTCAAACCGGTGGCAGAGCTGTTACAGTCACAGAGAATATTGAGACATTCACTAAAGACTGTGTTTTTGAAAAAACAGCAGTTTCGTAGCGCGCTACGAAACTGCTGTAGGTGCTGTTTTTTGAAGAAAATAAACAGTTTAATGGTGAGGTCAGCAGGTTTTGAAGAAAATGCCTAATGAACATCAAGGAGACCACATAAGGCTATCAAGGCCATTCAGATAATGACAAGTGTGCATTCACCATAAAGGTAAAATATTTTGTCTTAAGCTATAGCTTTAATAAAGGTACTTTATTACCGGTGGTTAGGGTTTGGCTGAAGATGCATACGAGGATTTAGACTTGTACACCTGTTCAATCAACAAGGTTTCCAGCATATCTGGAAATATGGTGATGCTCATCAATTTTGGGGTATTAAAGAGCTGGGAACATATTGCTAAACTTTCGAATGATGGTAGGAGACAGAGACCGGAGAAACAGGGGTTTTGTTTTTATAATCAATGAACCATCAGCACATTCAGCATCCAAAGCTAATCTTGTTCCTTGCATCCTTATCTCAGCTATCACGGCCAAAACTAAAGGAGACAACTGTTGAAGACCTAGAAAGGAATCATGATACGAGGAGAATAAAATTAGAGTTAAAGTTCGATTAGGACTCTTTGTAATTACAGTTCAATACTTATTGGATTTAATGAGTCTGTTAAAATAGATAGAGGTAGTTAATGGCAGTCATCGAGCTCCCCTCATGCTGGAGGAGGAAGCTCAAAGTAGTTAAGAATGTTTTTCTATATATAGATGAAACTCTGATGTAATGAGGGTTGGATGTTTATGCAAAAAACAGAGTTTATATTGGCTTGTGTAAAAGACTTTTTACAGTAATAGAAAGACTACTTTTTCTTCTCAAGATTCATACTTTGTTCAAATGCTCAAGATGTATGTGGTTTTGTTTTATCCTTCATATTTTACAGCACTATAGGTATACAATCACTCTGAATTTTTCCTAGTGCTCAGACTTCCTGTGTATACTTATGAGTTGAAGTTCTTTGAGAAATGTTTTGAGTGTTTAAACATTACATGCCTTGACTTCCATGAATGAGTAGTTGATAGTTTACTGAAATGGTGTTTGACTCCATGAGCCCAACGGAAGAAATGTTATGTTTTATTTCCAACCATCATGTTTATTTAAGTTCTCATTAAAAGAGTTAGCCCTCTTAGTGTTTAAAGATAAATCAGTAGTTTATTTTGAGAGAGCCCTCTCAGGTTAGGGAGGCTAATCCTTAGCCAAGAGTCTGGTCTGAAATAGTTACATAGAGTCTAACTGATTAGCAGCCATCAGTACTGATTTTGTGATAACAGAACGTATAGAAGTGGACCCAGAAAATATCATAGATATCATGGAGTGGGTAGCTTCTAGGAATGTGGATGAGATCAGATCATTCATGGGACTAGCAGGTTACTACAGCCGGTTCATTAGGAACTTCTCATAGATTTCCCATCCTATTACATCTTTGGAGAGAAAAGGATAGAAGTTTGAATGGACTGAGGATTTTGCAACTAGTTTTGAGTAGTTGAAGCATTTTCTTACAAATGCTCCGATTTTGATGATTATAGATCTTGAAAAAGAGTTCATGGTATGTAGAGATTCTTGCAAGAGAGGACTTGGTCCAGGAGTCCTAATGCAAGAATCATAGGTGGTATTCTATGAGTTGTAGCTCCTAGAGACCACCTCTGTGTTGAAGAGAGACTAGTGCCCAGGACATCTTGATGAGTGCTTGCAGGATATGCTTGAATTACTTACTTACACTCAATATTTAACTTAATTTTTAGACACGATTGGTTCTGGATCTTCTTTAAAATCAGAAATACAAATCTGGATGCAAAATAATACTCAAAAGCATTAAGGTCTAGTTCCAGTGGCCAACATTACATGAGCATGTAGTTTTATCAGTCATTGTAGTATATTGGAGGGAATGATTATGAAGGAATGAAAACCCAACGCATAAGGATTATTTAATAATCATGTGCATTAGACTTCAACATGAAACATATGAGATAAAAAATCAAATGATGTGCTAAATTACATGGAGTGCATATTAAGGATATTAATTTGTATTGGTCACAATCATCTTAGATCTGCATTAGACATAAATGAATCTATGAATTGATAAAAAACATATCCAACAACTACTATTACATGTAATCCGAGAAGAAGAGTGATGATATATGAAATAAATACAAAAAGAAAATACATACTACAATTTCATGTGAGCTGGAATCACCAAAATATTTCATTAATCTTCAACCAGGTATACATCTCATTCACAATTTACATATCTTCCCTCTTGAAACAAAATTCTAAACCCCGCATTTTGCATCATAAACTATTTTTATAGGGCCTTAGGAAGAGAACCGCTTACAAAATATTCTTCTTGATTTTATGGTCCATCATCATAAAAAAACATGCGTAGTGGCACAACTATACTAACGATATCTAACTAACTCACTTTGAGTATTGAAAATAAAATATCTACATAAAACATAGAATATCAAAGTGTTATGATTGACACAATCAACATTATCTTCAATGGTGATGGGATGGTCTAGGAGGAAGCATTTCTAGATCGATGATCTAGAACTTTGGAGGATTAACAAACTGATCCCAACAATTCCATAGTGCTAGACTTGGTAGAGGAGTGTGAAAGGGCAACTAATAGACAATTTTAAGACTAGTAAGAGCTACATAGCTCAAGCTAGGACGAAATATGGCCATCACTAATCCCAATAATTGAAACTCTCTTCTCAAATAGTTTACCATAGTTTTACCCTTCAAGGTAGAAGTCTTCTTGTTGGATGAATCAACCTTTCTTTTGGCCTCTACCAACATCTGACTCGTTCCCATGGGGTCAACACTCCCAGAAAATCCCAATATTTGGGCAGACCAACTAGAAGTCTCTCCTAAAACTCTGAGTTAAAGATAGCCACATCCTTCAACACTGATTCTAGGCATTCTTCAAATTTGACTCTAGATTCCTCCTTCTGGATTTCTTTGGAAATATCCATGATTTGTATAAAACCAACTCCCAAAAAGATAGAAAAGATAGATCAATGACTTAAAAATCAGCCTCTTGGAGGGGGAAACCTCCTTTACATTACACAAATGAACAATTCTTGGATGATACAAATGACAAGACCTCCTTTATATATATAGGATTCTAAGGAGTCATAATATAATCAGAGCCGACATAACAATAATAATGTAAGGGGACAAAAATAACAATACTGGGCTTCTATGGGGCACAATAATAATAGTATGGGGACTACATGGGCACAACAATATAATAAGGGGGTTGCACTAATAACAATAAGGGGTTACACTAGTAATATAGGGACCTAATATTCCCCTCTCCTTCAAAAAGTGTCGTCCTCAATGCTTGAGTAGTTTTGGATTCTTTTGTATAAAATTCCAACCCTCCCATGTGGAATCTTGAGTGGGTAAGTTCTTCCACTTGATGAGATACTCTGAAATTGATCGATTTCATAGCTATCAGGTTCTTGTTTCTGCGACTGCTTCAGGTTCCAATATGATTTTTCCTTCCTCATCAAGTTCCGACAATATTCTTTGAATTGGGAGCTTGTCACCTATAACCTTCTTTAAGCATGAAACATGGAAAACTAGGGGCACTTGGGAAGATGTGGGAAGCTCCAATTTGTATGCCATAGTACCAATATTTTGGATCACCTTGTAAGGACCATAATACTTTGGTGATAATTTATTATCCTTCTTAGCTTGCTTGAGGGTCATTTTTTTGTATGGTTGTATTCATAAAAATACACAATCGCCTACATCAAAACTTCTTTCACTACGATGTTATCTTCTTGTTGTTTCATTCGATTCTACAACAATGTGTGGTTATCCTTTTGAAAGTTAGAGAACTTGTTGTTGATGATCGATGTGATATTTCACTTCTTGAACCTTTTTCTTCTTGATATGTCCTTCTATCTTGAGAGTTTGAGGTGTGGTAATTCTTGCCAATGCACTACAAGATATGGTCGGATTCATTTCTTGATGCTCGATGTGATCTTTCACTTCTTGATCCTTTTTCTTCTCTATAATCTTGAGAGTTTGAGGAGTGGTAATTTTTTCCAATGCTTTACAAGATATGGTCGAATTCATCTCTTCTTTCTCTAGGGTTGGTTCCTGGTATATATCCTCTTCTTTTGACATTTCTTGATCCTTTTCTTCCTCCTCTTCACAATCCATGTAAAATAATGTATTCTCAGCACATTTATGACCTTTAGTGTATTTGTTATCACAATTGTAACAAAGCCATTTTTCTCTTTTTTCTTCCAATTGTTGTGGTGTAAAAATTGTAGGTTGTGGAAGGCTAGGAGAAAAAACACTTCCATACTTATAGTTATGAGTGGTAGGATTCCTTGTTTCCATAATTCCACTTTCAATTTTTCTTGCCAACCTGAATGCCTTCTCCAATGAATCCGGTTCCCAAAGATGAACCTCATGTTGAAAGTTATCCTTTAAATTCCCTATGAAGACATCAATCATTTTCTTCTCTATAATATCATTTACCCTTATATTCAATTTCTATAAGTCCTCAATGTGCTCTGCCATTGAACCCTTTTGTTTGATATTTATCGATTGGCTAAAGAAGGTGTTTCTCTTTGTATCCTCATAATGTGCTATCATTTCCTTCATGAAAATTGACGAGGTGACAAGTGGTTTACAAGAACAAAGCCCTCTATAACATAAAAATTGATTTCATTCTAAATATAAAGATGCAATATTTACCTTTTGTAATAGTTGTACATCATTTAGATCACAATATTGCTCCATCTGTAGTATCCAATTTATTGGATCCTTGCCATCAAACTTCCTCATATCGCTTTTTCTTGATTTTAGGAGCTCAATCCTGAATTTGTTGTATCTTTGAAATTGCGGATATCCAAGGTCTGACATTGTGACTTGTGGTAGCCCTATGTGTCCTCTTTCTAATGCCATTAGTCTGATCGAAATTGGATTCTCCAATAAAGAGTTATGCCAAATCTCCCAAGATGACCTGATTATATACTTTTTTCAGTAGAGAAAACTTGTACGAATTTCCACGTGTCAATTTAATGACCTTCAGACCTTAACCTGATACACATAAAACTAAAGGCCATCATTTTTCTGCAACTTCCTATGAAATTTCAATGTGATGCTTAAAAGGAAAGTTATGATGCTTTTCCCCAAGTCACCTGTTTGAGATATAATTCAAGATCTTGCAAAAACCCTATCTTCCTTGGATGATATCTCCGCAAATATAGCAAGACAAGATCTAAAATTCAGACGCATGGTTCAGAGATATTTCGACTCAAATGGTTTTTTTTTGGCTTCTGAAACATCACAAAAATAAAGCTTTAGTGAAAATTCCACGATGACCTGTTTGGAGCAGTGAAACCCTAGAATCCAAAGCTTTGATACCAAATGTTATGAAACCAGCTCACAAAAAGATAGAAAACATAGATCAACGACTAAAAAATCAACCTGTTCGAGGGGGAAACCTCATTTACATTACACAAATGAACAATTCTTGGATGATACAAATGAAAATACCTTTTTTCTATATATAGGAGTCTAAGGGGTCATAATATAATCAAAGCCGACATAACAATAATAATGTAAGGGAACAACAATAACAATAGTGGGCTTCTATGGGGCACAATAATAACAATATGGGGACTACATGGAGACAACAATATAATAAGGGGGTTGCACTAATAACAATAAGGGGTTACACTAATAGTATAGGGACCTAACATGATTGCAGAAACCCTATCCACCAAATCTATATCCATCAACTCAGTGAATGGATTTCCATTCACAAATTGGATAAATTTCTTGGCAGTTCGGGCATTGTTTTCAACTTCTTCTTGGGAGCTAGGATGAAGAACTCATAATCTTTGATCACAATCCTTTGCTCACCCATCAGATTTATGTGTTCCCAGTTGTTCTTCATCTCTAGTATTATCTCATCCCAGATCAACTGTTTAGCCTGTAAGAGGGACATATTTCCTTTCAGTCTATATTTAAGCTCAAAGATCTCCTAATTAGCTTCCTCCAAGTTCTTGTTGATCAGTTCTACATTGGACTTGGCAATCTCAATGTTAGGTCCCTATACTACTAATGTAACCCCTTATTGTTATTAGTACAACCCCCTTATTATATTGGTGTGCCCATGTAGTCCCCATATTGTTATTATTGTGCCCCATAAAAGCCCACTGTTGTTATTATTGTGCCCTTACATTATTATTGTTATGTCGGCTCTAATTATATTATGACCCCTTAGACTCTTATATATAGAAATGAGGTCTTGTCATTTGTATCATCCAAGAATTTTTCATTTGCGTAATGTAAAGGAGGTTGCCCCCTTGAAGAGGCTTATTTTGAAGGCATTTATCTATCTTTCTATATTTTTGTGAGTTGGTTTCATAACATTTGGTATTAGAGCTTTGGATTCTAGGGTTTCCCTGCACTAAATAGATTATCGTGGCCTTTGCATTATAACTTTTGTTTTGAGGCGTTTCAGAATATACAAAAAAAACCCATTTTGAGATGAAATCTTGCTGAGCCATAGATCCGAATTTCAGATCTTGTCTTGCTACATTTTTGGAGATAGGATCTGAGGAAGTTAGGGTTTTTGCAAGCTCTAGAATTCCATATCAAACAAGGTCATCGACGAATTTTCGCTATAATTTATTTTCTACAAAGTTTCAGACTCTAAAATTAAAACCCATTTGAGCTTAAAACTTGGTAAAGCTCAGGACCAAATTGCAGATCTTGTTTCGCTATATTTTCGGAGCAATAGTCCAAGACATTTAGGGTTTCTGCAGGATCTTGAATTACAACCCAAATAAGTGTTGAGCCTCAAACCTGCACCTTCCTATACACCCTCTTAGCCTTCATTCTCCACTCACTTCATTCATCCAGTTGTTAAATCATTGCATTATAGTCTAGAAAGGACTGTTTATATGGTTTTCTGACTATACTTATGACTGTTGTTTGGTTTAGTTTTTTTGTTCATGCAGCTGCGGAAACTTGTCAGTTTCCGCAGCCAGCACAGGTTTCCGTAGCCAGCACAGGATTCCGCAGTTATTTTGTTAAAAGTTGTGCTCCAGGTGTCCTCTGAAGAAACGAGCTACATGGGCAAGCTCCAGGTGGCGGATACATGGAACGTATCCCTTCAAATCAGCCAAATCACCCATGAGAAACCGCGGTCAACCAAAGTCAAAGACAAGGCCAGCCAAAGAGTTCAGCGGTGGCACGTCACTGTTTTGGGCATGTGAATGATACGTGGCATAGTCCTCAGCTCACGAAGGCAACAACACACCAGGAGATCGTTCCTGAAACATGAATCTAACAACCAACCACTCCGAAGATTTAAGAAACATGACGACAGTTACACTAGATCTCGACTGAAGAGATCTACGTGTCTATGGCAACGTAGTTAATAGCGTAGAAGTTGTTAGTTAGTTGTAGTATTTTTGCATTATAAATAACGCGTCATTGAACACTGTGAGAGAGCTTTTTGATATGTATGAATCTTGAATTGTTTATGTAATTTCCGCACTGCTGATTATCTTATCACACCACTGTTTTATATGCTGCTATTTTAGTACATGAGAAGACTTTTCTAAAGTTAGGCGTGTGATTATTTGATTGGCTGAAGTGGAAGAGGGCCCCTGCATGCTGAAGGCTTGTAAAGTGTTTATTTAGTTTCATTATGTTTTTGTTTTTATCATTAGCTTGTACATAATATGTTGTTTTATATTTCTGTTGTTCATATCTTCACCTTTATTTTCTTAGAGCTGTAAACTGATCAATGCTTTTCTGCAGGTTTTCTTAGACAGCCTGGGCAATTTTTCATCTTTTTGATAACTTTTGGCATATGAGATCATCTTGTCCTTCCTGCTAACTTTCATTTTCTGAAGTTTAATTTCAGCATTGTCCTTTTCAAGTTGTGATTTTCTTCTTTCTCTTTCTGCTATTGAGATATCATACTGCTCATCAATTTATGGTTTCTTTCTATGGTCAAGTGACTTTATCAACAAGAAATCAGAATATTACTAACTGTAGTGTGATTTGGTTTTCATATTGCTTACTCATGGTTGCTTTCCATAAGGTAGATTGAGCTGAATGGTAAAGGACTAGAAGAGTTCAAGTAGTGTGATTAGTTTATTTTATGCAATTTACATTTAGTTATCATATTGCTTGACATGTTCATGATTACTTCCCCAAGGTAGATTGAGCTAAAGGGTAAAGGATTTGAAGAATTCAAGCAGTGTGATTAGTTTCTTTTATGCAATTTACTTTCTTGAACAGTTAGATATCATATTGCTTAACTTGTTTATGATTACTTCCCACCAGGTAGATTGAGCCGAAGGGCAAAGGATATGAAAAGTTAAAGTAGTGTGAATTAGCTGCTTTGCTTTAAGTTTGAGTTGTTTTTCAAGTTTTTGCTTTCTTTTCATTTTCAACAGCAAGGATACTGGGCCATTGTCATTAGTTCACCATTTGATGCATTTGTTTTCTCTTAAGAATTGATTTCATTGTAGTTATTGTAAAGCTTTCTTTTGAGCACTTTCAAGTTTAGAAACCATCACCATCTACCCTCCACACTTCACTTTTACCATCACACATTAAGGAAAAATAAAATCCAAAAACAAACTAAAAAGCTTAAAACGACAAAAGCCTAAGGAAATGGTTATCTAGTAAATATAGTACACTTCACTTCGTCAGTTTACGAACCCCAGGTTGACATTTTAAATAGCAATTTAGATCACACTAAATTGACCAAACATTTTGGCGCCGTTGCCGGGGAAGTGAAATTAGGTAGCCAATTTCTAAAAAAAAATAATATAAAAACAAGAAAGTTTCAAGGAAGGAAAATTGATAACCTCTCAAAGTATGCTCTCCTCTTGCGCCTAGTGTGATCTGGAGGATCAGGAAAGAGAAAGTTATTGGTTTAATAGTTTCTTGAGTATGCTCTCTTCTTGCACCTAGAGTGACCTGGAAGATCAGAAAGAGAATTATTAACCTAACTTGAAGAAACATAAAAAAATGACATGCATAGAGCAAGAGATTCTAGGGGAAGGTTTTTAGCTAGAGCCAAGAGTTCGATTTTTACAACTCCATCTACTTCAAGGAATGGGCAAGAGACACCTCCATCATCTCCAACTCATACTCCTAGCCCTAGGATTCCTGGAATTCAAGAGGCAGTAGTTGACTCTCCTACACCATCTATTGAATCCGAATTAGGAAGAGATCCTTTCCTTCCTTCTACGGGGAGACAGATTGTAATTGAAGAAATAGAATCACCTGAGGAAGAGGGAGAAATTCCTCCTCATTCACCCTTGGTAGAGGAACCAGAGGACTCTGAAGTCTCTGAGGAAACTACCATGACAGAAGAAGGAGCAACCGGATTTGGTAGAGGTAGAGGTAGAGGAGGAGGAGGAAATAATGGAGGAGGTAGAGGTAACATTGGAGGAAATAGGGATGGAGACAACTCATTCGGATTTCCTATAGCCGATGATGACTCCCGAGCCACAATGAAAAACATCTCGCCATCTATCCTCCCAAACTTCCATGGGTTAAGAAATGAGGACCCTGAAACATTTTTATTTGAGTTTGAGGTCATGTGTTGAACCTATGATTATTTGGAAGACTCTCATAAACTCAAACTGTTTCCTTCAACATTGAAAGGGGCAGCTTTGAAATGGTTCATGGGATTACCCACTCAATCCATTGGGACCTGGAATGATATGAAACAAACATTTTTGGATAGGTACCTGGACTATTGTATGCCCACCAATCATAAGGATGAGGTATTCAAGATGATGCAAAAGGAATATGAAAACTTGGAG